>PVJS01015625.1:15437-38739 GCA_004027185.1 Glis glis | reverse complement strand
GGGGGAGAAGGGGGAGGAGGCACTTTCCTCCCCACCCGGCCTCTGGCCCACCTGCACCACACAGGCCGCGCACTGCTCTTCCCAGATCTGCTTCACAGGCGAGGAACCCGAGCCCAAGCAGATTTATAGTGTCCTCAGCTCATCCATGAACATCCTCCAGAGACCACATCTGGCTCCTAGAAAAGGATCCATCATAATAAAGGATAAATGAAGACACGTGTCCACACAGACACCTGTCCACGAGTGTCCGCAGCAGCATGATTTATAATAGCCCCAGAGTGGAAACAAGCCCAGTACCCATAGAGTGGTGCACGGACAACAGAACACGTGTGGGCTATGCAGCTGTGCAGTGGACTGAGTTGGCCGTAAAAGGAACAGAGTGCGCATGCGTGCTTCCACCTACCTAAGCCTCAAGAACCTCGGGCTATGAGAAAGAAAGACGCTGGACACACAGTGTGGGCTTCGTTTACATGGAGCGTCCACATAGGCAAAGTCATGGACCTGGAAATAGCCTAGTGGTTGCCTCATGAGGGAATGGGGTGTTGCTGCTGAAGGGTACCGACACAGCCTCTCTTTGGGGTGATGAAAGTATTCTAGAATGAACTGTGGCAATAGTTGCACAACTCGGTGAACGTGTGAGAACCATAGCATTATATACTTTACATAGATTAACTGTATGGTGCAGGAGTTATAGCTCAATCAAGCTGTTACTCAAACAAGAAGCCAAATTATAAAGTTTCCAGAAGCCGGGCGTGGTGGCGCACGCTTGTAATTCCAGTACTTGGGAGGCGGCGGTTGGAGGATCGCAGGTTCAAGACCAGCCTCAGCAACTTAGCGAGACCCTGTTTCCAAATAAAAAATAAAATCAGGCTGGGAGTGTAACTTGGAGGTAGAACACCCCTGAGTTCAACCCCCAGTACCACAAAAATAAAGTTTCCGGGGCTGCCTGCCTGCCTGCCTGCCTGCCTGCCTTCCTTCCTTCTTTTCTTCCTTCCTCCCTTCCTTCCTTCCTCCCTTCCTCCCTTCCTCCCTTCCTCCCTTCCTTCCTCGCTCCCTCCCTCTCCTTCCTTCCTTTTCTTCTTTCTTATTTTCAGCACTGGGGATTGAACCCAGGGGCATTCTCCCTCTGAGCTACAATCCCATCCCTATTTTATCCTTTATTTTGAAACAGGGTCTTGCTAAGTTGCTGAGGCTAGCTTTGAACCTGCCATCCTCTTGTGCCAGCCTCTCAAGTACTGGGATTCCAGGCGTGTGCCATCATGTCTGACTTTTCCTGGACTTTGTAAGGAGACTGCACAGCTACCTGCAGCCTCTCCAGCACGTGTCACTTTTAGAAGCTTCGAGGTTACATGATCGAGCCACCACCGCAAGGGGAGACCTTTACGGGTAAGCGTGACAGAGGAGAGGAGGACGCTCTGGTATTGTCGTGAGATGTGTGTTCCAGTGTTCCAAGCACCCATGGGGGTGGGGGGATTTGGGAGCGCCTGGGCCCAAAGGGAGCAGGGCCTCTCTCTCGTCCCCTCTTAAATAAAACATCAGAGTAGCAAATCTGCACAAGACGCTGACAGAGTATCAGGGTGAAACAAGGCAATCCGTCATTTCTGTAGCCTTTCCTAGGACACTGCCCCATCGTGTCATACTGTAGGTCAACACCTGTGCACGATGGCTAATGCACGATGCTGGGCTGGATCCCACGCAGGTGCAGAAAGGAGACGTTGAGACCCCACTCTCTGGGAGCTCTTAGCAGTCCTTGAGTAAGCAGGACGGTTCTTAGCATGTCCATTTGACAGATAAAGAAGCTGAGGCCAAGAGAAGCTAAATGACCTGCCCAAGATCTTATATCTATTGCAGTTGCTGGCAGCGTTGAAACTCGACCCTGAGGGGCCTGAACCCAGAGACATTCTACCTCTGAGCTACACCCCCATCTCTATTTTATTTTTTATTTTGAATCAGGGTCTCGCTGAGTTGCTGAGGGTCTTGCTAAGTTGCTGAGGCTGTCCTCAGACCTGAGGTTCTCCTGTCTCAGCCTCCCAAGTACTGGGATTACAGGTGTGTGCCACCACATCCGACAGGGCTCTGTCTTTGAGATCTCAGAGCATGGGTTAAAGACTGTCGGTGGTACCACCTGCCTCATGAATAACCCAGCAAGCAGGAGACAAACGAGACAGATGCCTTGTCAGGATCTGCTGCATAACTTTCAGGGCCCAGTGTGAAATTCAAGTGCAGACCCCTGGCTCACACTTCAGGAAGAATTTCGAGATGGTGGTGGCAGAGCATTAAACTGAGCTCCGGGATCACCTAAACACCCGTCCCCAGGTGACTGCACAGGTCACACGCCCCTGAGGACAGCCCTGCCCCTAGCAAAGGCCCAGCACAGCGCAGATGTATCACCAAGCAACTCTGCTGTCTGGCTCCAACAAGTAGAGAACGCGTGTGGCCAGGCTGCGAGCTCGCCCTGACTCCGACCTCCGGCCGCCTGCCCGTGAACACACGTCTCGTGGGCCGGCTGACCCAGCGTCCTCCAGCATTTCCGACTTTGCAGATTTGCAATCTCTTGGCTGACGCTGCAGCTCCTTCTCTGCGGAGAAGCCCGATCTCCCTGGCCAAGGTTCAAGATCCATTAACACCCCACCCCGGCCGAGAAGTGGAAATACCTCCTCACAGCTCAAGTGTTCTCTGGCAGGGGTGGGGGAGCGTGCTTTTTCTGAGACCGCTGTCTTCTCACTCAGTGGTAGCCCCCGTATGCCTTTATGTCTGCAGAAAGCCACACGCTACACTGACAACCAGACAGTTTTTTTTTTGTGTGTGTGGTACTGGGGATGGAACCCAGGGGCATTCTACCTCGGAGCTACACCCCCCAGCCCTATTTTTTATTCTTTATTTTGAAACAGGGCCTCACTAAGTTGTGGAGGACCTCACTAAGTAGCTGAGGCTGGCCGAGAACCCAGATCCTCCTGTCTCAGCCTCCCAAGGACTGGGATTACAAGCGTGCGCCACCACGCCTGGCTCAGCCAGTCTTTCTTTCCACCAACCATGTAGATCTTTCTTTTTCTGAATAATAGGTACACTGGAACTGCAGGCAAGCCCGAGGGGCTAGAATTTTGTGAATAAGAAAGATAATTTGGAGCCGGGCATTGTGGCTCACACCTGTAATCCCAGCACTTGAGAGGTTGAGACAGGAGGATCGTGGGTTCAAGGCCAGCCTCAGCAACTTAGTGAGGTCCACAGCAACTTAGCTGGATCCTGTTTCAAAGTAAAAAAATTAAAAGGATTGGGGGGGCGTAGCTTGGAGGTAGAATGCCCCTGGGTTCCATCCCTAGTACCACACACACACACACACACACACACACACACACTATAGCACAGGTTTACACATGTTAAGTGGTTAAAAAATACATAAGCCAAGGCATGGTGGCACACGCTTGTAATCCCAGTACTTAGGAGGCTGAGACCGAAGGATCCAGGTTCGCAGCCAGCCTCAGATACTTAATGAGACGCTCTGCAATTTAGTGAGACCCTGTTTCAAAATAAAGAATAAAAAATAGGGCTGGGGGTGTAGCCCGGAGATAGAATGCCCCTGGGTTCAATCCCTGGTACCACCAAAATAAATACTACCATAAATGTGGTACTTCACTTGGGGAAGCTGCTCGCCACGGCTTTCTGAGTAGGAGAAGCAGGATGGTCTGGAATGGGAGGGAAAGTTCGAGAACAGTTGTGGGCAGGGACGGGGGTCCGAGGTGGCTGGGAGGTTCAGGGATGTGTGCATGTGAACCGCCCTGAGCGTGGGCCGCCAGGCACAGTGCTCCGCATTCACCTGGTGTCTCTGAGGTCAGCCTGCAGAGCCAATGTGAACTCTGAACTTTACGTCATGCTCAGATTTTCCCCTGCGCTGTCAACTGTATTGGAACAAGTTCACGGAGGTTCCCACCCCATTCCCTGCTCGGAGGTTAATGGCTGTGTGGCTAAGGTGGGGCTCACCGGGCCACCTGGCAACAGGTGCATTTAGCCGGCCCCACCCAGGCCCTCAGGAAGCTCCCGGTCTGTGTGCTCAGCACTGAGCACAATGGCCCACGCCAGGTGCGAGCCTGCTGTGTCCTAAGACCTTCCACACGGCGCCTCCCGGCAGCCCGCAGAGACAAAGGGCAGGCCTCGCTCATCCCAACATGACGGAGACGGAAGATGAGGTTCAGAGATACTGATGCGGCGCCCGAAGACACAGCCCACGAAGAGACCGTCCCAGACTTTGGCTGACCGTCCACCTGTCCTCTGCAATGGGACTCGCAGTACTGTCACCAAGCACTGGGGTGAACTCCAGGGGCCAGCGCAAGACCACGCACGCATCTAGGGGGCTTCCT
Organism: Glis glis; assembly: GCA_004027185.1. Taxonomy (NCBI): domain Eukaryota; kingdom Metazoa; phylum Chordata; class Mammalia; order Rodentia; family Gliridae; genus Glis; species Glis glis. The sequence goes on along the minus strand of PVJS01015625.1, from coordinate 34,384 downwards.
CCACTCCAAGAGAGGAAGCGCAGAAAACCCAGGAGACCTAAACACCTGCCACAAGCAAGGTCACTAAGGGTCTCACTAAGTTGCTGAGGCTGACCATGAACCTGTGGTCCTCCTGTCTCAGCCTCCCAAGTTCTGGGATCACAGGAGTACACCACCATGCCTGGCTCTGTTTCTCCTCCTCCTCCTCCTCCTCCTTTTTATTTATTTTTATTTCTTATTTTTTTGTGGTACTGGGGATTGAACCCAGGGGCATTTTACCTCCAAGCTACACCCCCAACCCTATTTTATTTTTTTACTTTGAAAGACTGGCCTCGAACCTGCAATCCTCCTGTCTCAGCCTCCCAAGCGCTGGGATTACAGGCATGCACCACCATGCCCAGCATCTGTTTCTTCTTTAAACAGAAATGATAAGCCTCCATCAGTGCTGCCTCTTCAAAAGGCTCACCCAGCAAGCTTGAGGAATGTTCCAGAATAGGACACAAATTTCTTTTTTAGTGGGACTGCAGCATTTAGCTCAATCAGGAGTCAGAACTCTGTAAAGTGAGGCAGCAGCTTGCAAGATGTGTGAGGAGCCGGAGCCGGCTGCAGGCCGCGGCATCCACGGTACAGCCTGCCGACTCCCACCCAACGCCACCGGTCATCAAGCTGGGCGGGCCCGGGGCCTGTGGGCACAGAGAAGTCGCAGCACTCGCTGGCAGTTATGGTGACGTTTATCAGCCATTTGCCTGTGCCTGGCTCCCCAAAGCCTGGCCAAACAGGGTGTGGCCAGGGGAAAGGCAACCTGCACTGGCTCTGTGGGGACAGTCACCAGGAAACCCACATGGCTTCCAGGGAACAAGCCTGCTGTCCTGGAAAATGCTGTAGGCACCTGAGCATTTAACCCTGTCCAGGGGCTGCAGACCACACACACACACACACACACACACACACACACACACATGTGCACACACACATGTACACACACACACACTCATACACACACGTACACACACACATGCGCGCGCGCACACACACACACTCATACACACACTCATACACACATGTACACACACACACACACACACACACACACACATAGCCTGGGAGGCAGGGCCTGCCGTGTCCAAGAAAGGCACAGGCACATTATAACCAGATTCCAGCGCCACCTGCCTGGTGTATAAAATGAGGTCAGGTTCCCCTTGCGTTTCAGGTTAGATCATCTTCACAAAGATGTCAGAGCCAGGCACGGGGGACATGCCTGTCATCCCAGTGCGTGGGAGGCTGAGACAGGAGGATCACAGGCTTGAGGCCAGCCTCAGCAACTTAGTGAGACCCCCGTTTCAAAATAAAAAGGGCTGGAGATGTAGCTCAGAGGTAGAATGCCCCTGGGTTTAATCCCTGGTACCGAAGAAACACAAAAAAAGATGTCGGGGTTCTCCATCCATAGTAGCTCCAAGACCTTCCCTGAGCCCAGTGGATGCTATCCCAGTCCAAAGGGTTAAGTCCCAGTCATAGCACTTCAAGGACAGACGTCAGACAACAGTAATCTTGGGGTCTGTTCAGTGCCACCATCAGTGTCACTACTGAGAAAGGTGGCCCGCCAGTCTGGCATGGTCCCCCACCTCACCGTCAGATGGCCGCAGGCCTGAGCCACTCAGCCAGGTGCCAGACCTCCCGTCTTCCCTGATCCTATCCTGGCTGAACCCCGGCGTCGAGCTCCTTGGGGACAGTGTGTCACATGACCATTCTCCTCAGGGATGCCCAGGCGAGGTCTTGTCTGTGTTCTAATCCTCACCTCCAGCCTCCCAGCCAGTCAGGGGGTGAGGAAGAACCAGTCCCCGCTCTGGGTTTCAAAGCCCACCCCCAGCACCCACCCCAACTGCCTGCGTGGGACAGAGGTATTTAGGGGAAAACCGGTCATCCCACTCAAAATCTGGAACATGTGGGCTACAGGTGGGTGGCGGCGGGCACACTCTGCTGTGAAGCTTTCTAGCTGCTATGGGAGTCTGGCCCCCGGGTGTGCACTGCTGTGAGGGAGGCCACGGCATTGTCCACATGTGACCAAAACATTCCATGAAGAGAATGGAGATCCGGAGCTGGCCTTGTGAGAAGCCCCGGCCTTGCTGGGCCTTACGGGGAAGAAGTCAGAGGCCCGCACTGCAGGCCTAGCTACTGGTGCATGTATAAACACACACACACACACACACACACACGCAGCCCCGTGTGAGGGGTGTGTACATATATACATGTGTGCAAAGCATGATATACATTCTAACACTATGTATGTACACACACATACAACATTTACATACACACCTTCACACATGCAGTGTGTGTGCTGATATGTATGTTTCAATGTATATATTATATGTACTGTACTTTTTTTATGCAGTACCGGGGATTGAACCCAGGGGCGTTCTACCTCTGGGCTACACCCCCAGCCCGCATTTTGATTCTTTATATTTTTGAAACAGGGTCTCACTGAGTTGCAGAGGGCCTCACTAAGTAGCTGAGGCTGGCCCGAACCCGGATCCTCCACTCTCAGCCTCCCAGGTACTGGGATTACAAGCGTGCACCACCACGCCTGGTTTGTACTGTACTTTAGATATATATATCTTGGTTTGGATGTATGTGTATATATATACTGTGTATGTATGTGCATATAAATATATTGGTATGTATGCATTACATATGTGCAATTATGTATATAAATGAATATTTGTGCATACATATATACATACATATGTATGATATGTGTATGCATTCATGCTGGGTTTTGTATGCATTATATGTATTTTCTGGTATGTGTGTATAAACACATACAAGCCGAGCACTTTTAGGTGGCCCCACACCCCCGAGTTCCCAGACCCCACATCTCCTCCCTTTTACCCTGGACTCCGCTGGGGATGGGTTTGTGTCTGGTGCAGGTTCTGACCCAGCAGTGCCACCTGCTGGCCACCTTGGTGTTTGGGGCGCACCTGTTGACCCCAGCCTCAGAGGGGAAGACGAATGGGGGGGGTCCCAGACATTCTGCAGGAAGCCCCCAGGATCACAGTGTGCTTGGATGGCCCCTGGCCACCCTGCCACTCTAGGGATGGGCTCAAAAGGGCCAGAGGGAGCCCTCAAGAAGTCAGGGACTCCAGGCGAGTGCAGAAATCTCTGTCCCAAAGGGTACAAAGTCTGGGACCCGGGGAAGGGTGGGAGAACTTGCGGGGAGGCTGGCCTCGCACTTCTGTGGCTCACAGGAGAGGCTGAGCCCAATCCACGCCCGGCCTTGTATGCAACCTGGTGGCCGGGCCTATGACCTGGACGGTGACCCCGGGAGAGGGAGAGCTTTGCTTACAAGGTAGAAAGGGGACAGTATGTACTGAGGGAGAGGACTGTTCCAGAAGGCTGATGAGGAACAGGATATTTTAGCACCCCACCCCCAAGATATTTACTAATTACAAGGAGAAAACAGTAGCAGCTCAGAAGACAGCCCGACAGACCCTGCTGTAACCAAGGATCAATGCCAACATCCGCATTCATGGGACAAACTGAAGTCACTGCCAGGTGAGTGGTACTTCTGGGGCATTCCTGCCCAAGATGGGAACAAACCCTGCGTGGAGTCAGGAGGGGCAGCCAACGCCCCAGTAGGGGGCGCAGTCTGCAGAATAATCCACCCAGCATCTTCCCAAGTGTTAAAGTCTTGAAGGGTCAAGAACAGACTACAGTAGAACCACGAGACTGCAGGAGATGAAAGAGGCCGGACAGCCACATCCCACGTGCATCCGTGGGTTCGAGGACAGCCTCAGCAAGTAGTGAGACTATCATCAACCTAGCGAGACCCTGTTTCAAAAATGAAAAAACAGGGCTGGGGGTCTAGCTCAGAGGTGCATTTGGGAAGCTGTGAAGTCTGGTCTGGACTACATCTAAGGTGGGTCCCATGGAGCAGGTGGGACTGAAACTGGACAGGTGCATTGGATCAGAATCCCGCGGTGGGGGTTGCAGGAGTCTGTATTGATTAACATATTCCCAGAGGGTTCTGCAGGACTGCCAAAGGACCAATGTCTCGAAGCCACCATGTACCAGATACTCCACATACTGCTTTCTAATCCACACCACAACCTGGCAAGATGGACACGACTGTTCTTTTTTTGCTCTTGGTCCCAAAGCCGACAAGGGGCGGGCGGGGCCAGTCTCACGCCCCGGGCTGCCTGGTTGTGCTGGCTGTGCCCCTTGCTCAGGGCCTGAGCACTTGGATACCAGGCGCCACATCCCACTCACCCCCGGGTCCTCTGCAGCCAGCACGGCCCCAATGCACACACAGCAGGGATCCACAGACGTCGGTCCCTGTCTCCCAGGCCTACACCAGGGAGAGGGTGAGAGGGTAGATGTGGGGGACTCTGAGGCTGAGCAAACCTCGTGCTTTGGGAGGTGACAATGACTGAGGACCCACTGACCCAGGCGGTCTTGGGAGGAACGCATCAGCCTTCCTCGGGGTGCAACACTGGGATTGGCCACCAGAGGGCGCTGCTGCATCATTCAGGTGCGTTTCCCACCTGTATGTCTGAGGCTGTGATTATCAGTCTTCAGACTTCAGAGTTCATGGATAAGATGCTGAATGTGTAGAATTTAGTCCTAAACAACTGAGCTCCCTGGCCGAGTGTCACCTGCGCCCCAGACACTCTGCTCTAACCTCGTGGCAAGGACTTCAGGGTCTCTGGGCAAGCCTTAGATACAGGTATAAAACGTTTGCATTACTAGGGATTGAACCCAGGGACGTTCTACCTCTCGGCCACACCCCTAGCCCTATTTTTTTTTTTTTTTGGTACTGGGGATTGAACCCAGGGGCATTCTACCTCTGAGATACACCCCCAGCCCTATTTTTTATTCTTTATTTTGAAACAGGGTCTCACTAAGCTGCAGAGGGCCTCATTAAGTAGCTGAGGCTGGCCGCAAACCTGTGATCCTCTTGTCTCAGTCTCCCAAGTACTGGGATTACAAGCATGCACCACCACGCCTAACTTTTTTCTTCATTTTGAAATGGGGCCTAAGTTTCTGAGGCTGGCCATGAGCCTGCAATTCTCCTGTCTCAGCCTCCCAAGTACTGATATTACAGGTGTGTGCCACCACACCAGGTTTATTTATTTATTTATTTGTTTTAAAACAGGGTCTTGTTAAATTGCTGAGGCTGACCTCAAATCTGTGATCCTCCTGTGAGTCTCAGTCTCCTAAGTACTGAGATTACAGACCTGCACCACCATGCCCAGCCACAACCCAGCCCTTTTATTTTTTATTTAGGGACGGGTCTGGCTAAGTTGCTGAGGCTAGCCTCGCCCTTGTGATCCTCCTGCCTCAGCCTCCAGAGTTGCCGGGAGTAAGGTGTGCACCACTGTGTGTGGCGAGTGTCCCACTTTGATGTGGGCTGGGCGTCTCCACACCCGCGACTTCAGCTGGTTCCCATGGCCGCTCTGAAGGGAGGGAGAGCAGGACATGCCCTGTGCTTTTCAGACCAGGAAACGGGCCAAAGTGAGGTGACTTTCTCAAGACTTGGAGTGACAAAGGCCAGCCCAGAGGTGCCCTCCATGTCCCCCTTTCCCCTGGGAGGAAGGCCAGGCAGCCAAACGACACAGACAGGACTCCAGGGGGTCAGGCCCGGGCAGCTGGGAGGAGGCAGTGGTCGGGCTGGGTTGGGACAGGCCCGAGCTGAGCCGCTGGGACTTCAGGTGCTGTGCGTAGCCTTCCAGCTGAGACTCTTGGCTGGGCCTCCCATGTCCCATGTCACCTGCTCCCCAGGCTGGTTCTGACCCCCCTCCTCACCACAGGTCCTAAAACCAAAAAGGATGTCTCTGTCCTCTGCCCGGCAGCACGGAGCTCCCGGCGGCCTGTTGAGCCCCGGGGATGGGATTCTGTCCCCAACATTTTCTCTTCATCTCCTGGGTGGCTCCTTCCAACTGTGGCTTTTTAAATGTCCTCTCTCAGGCACACGCCTGTAATCCTAATACTTGGAAGGCTGAGACAGGGGGATTGTAGGTTCGGGGCCAGCCTCAGCAACTTAGCAAGACCCTGTTTCAAAATAAATAAATAAATAAAAAGGGCTAGGGGTGTAGCTCAAAGGTAGAATGCCCCTGGGTTCAATCCCTAGTACCACACACACACACACACACACACACACACACACAAAATCAACCATCTCATCTCTCTCTCTCCTCTCTCTCTCTCTCTCTCCTGTCTCCCCAGAACCCCACAGGCCTGGCACACAGGGGTGGTTAGTAAGTGTTCAATTAGCATAAAGATTTCCCCCTCCCTGGGCATGGTGGCACACACCTATAATCTCAGTACTTGGGAGCCTGAGTCAGGAGGATCCCAGATTCAAGGCCAGCTTCAACAACTTAGTGAGACCCTGTTTCAAAATTTTAAAAAAGTGTCCAGGGTATGGCCTGGAGATAGAGTGTTCCTGGGTTCAATCCTCAGTACCAAAAAAAAAAAAAAAAGAGAGAGAATAAAGAGTTTCCAAGCACTTCCTTCGTGCTGGGCCTTGGGCTAAGCACTTAGCAATCATCATCCCGGTTTTTACAAGCCTGTGTGGTTGGCAACTTTGAGTAGCCTCGTCTTGCAGGTGGGGAAACTTGAGGCCTAAAGGAATTCGGCAAGGTATCCAAGACCACACAACTAGTAAACGGCATTCGATGAGAAGCCAGAGCCGGAGCGAAAGCTTCCAGGGCTGAAGTTCATGCCACGCAGAGCCGCTGCCCAGGCTGCGGGTACAATATGAATGTGAAGTGACTGTTTTCCAGGGTCAGTGATGCCTACAATCAACCGGAGGCCCAGGAGCCGGGGGAGGTGAGTTGGTAACAAGGACATCTACTCGTTTCTACCGCACACAACCCAGGTGACACTGTTTCGAGACTCTAATCTGCAAAGGCGTTGCAGGCCAGGAAGGAGTCCCCACACCTGGCTTCAGGTCACAGGAGAGCTGAGGGGCAGGGCAGGGTCGGGGCCACCCAGGCTCCAGCCACCCCCTGCTGCCAGCCCAGAGCGGCTGCTGAGCCCCCAGCCCGCCTTGGCTCCTGCCCCACCACTCTGCTGGGTGCTTAACTGGGAAATCAGAGGCTCCAGGTTGTTTGAGCCTTTGCCGTCTGAGAAACGGCTGAGGTCAGTCCCTGGGGGATGAGCAGCCTGGGCTGGGTGCTGCCTATTGAGAACAGGTGATACCAATCCCGCAACGTCCCAGCTCTGGGGCAGCCCCTCTGGATGTGGCAGGAGGAGGCTGGTGTCTTCTCCGAAGCTCTGGGCTCTGTCAGGCCTGGACAGGGCCCTCCAGCTCCTGCCTGCTCCCTGGTGCACGGCCCCGTGGCCCTGTAGAGCCACCTGCAGAGAAAATGAAGCTTCAATAAGCAACCAAGGTAGGAGGATGGGGCAGGGACACTTGGGGACACTGTCATTTGGAAACCATGTGTTTGGCCTCGCTCTGGAGTAGGCCAGAGAACCATCTTAGCCTGGCTTTCCTACCTACAAGCCTTGTGGCTTAGAGCAGTTGACTCAGCTCCCCGAACCTTGGTTTTCTCATCTGTGTAATGGGGACCACAGGCCGCACGGCTGGTGGGGATTAAATGGGATATTTGTTGAAGGCCCGAAATCAGCATGTGGAAAGCACTCGGTAGACGTGGACTGGTTATCCAGCCGGCTGGCTCGGGATGCACGGGCAGGAGGAGGGGAGCCGCCAGAGCCACCAGTCAGAGGAAGGGAACTCGCCTCTGTCCACTCGGCGGGTACTCGCTGGACATTGGGCTAAGTACTTTGTAATCATCACACCGACTTTACAAGCCCAGTGGTGGGCAATGAGCAAGGCCGTTCTCACGGAGCGTATCCTCTGTCGTCATGGAAATGGATGTCGGGTCAAGGGGGGCTGACTCTAAAGAATATAAACTTACAGCCTGCCGGGCATGGTGGTGCACGCTTGTAATCCCAGACCTTGGGAGGCTGAGATAGGAGGATCGCAGGTTTGTGGCCAGCCTCAGGTACTTAGGCCTCCGCAACTTAGTGAGACCCTGTTTCAAAATAAAGAGTAAAAAATAGGGCTGGGGGTGTAGCTCAGAGGCAGAATGCCCCTGGGTTCAATCCCCAGTACTGCAACAATAATAATAATAATAAATAGACTTACAGCCTGCAGGGCACACGCTCTGAAGGGGCTGAAGCGGGTTCTAGGTGAGCACTCCAAGGCTCTGTGAGGGGCAGGGCTTGGCTGGGTCCTCCCATTCCAGACAAGACTCCAGGCCTTTCCACATTTGGGCCCTCACCAAACCACCTCCACAGCCCTCTGGGGCAAGTCTCTGTGAAGCCTATTTTACAGCTCAGAGAAGTCGTGCACCACACTTGAGCTCACACAGCCAGGCGGGGGCACAATTGGGAGGGTCAAGCTGAAATCATCCACATGGGCCTCCGTCCATGTCTTCTCCACGGCTCCTCACTGTGCTGACCCTTGGAATTCTGGCTCGAGGAAGGTCACCACCAGGTGACCCCCGGGGGACAGAGTCTCATGGTGCCGAGGCAGATGGCTTTCTGTCCTCCAGGGGCCGTGGGGAGGCCAGGACACCTGGATCCAGAGACGGGCCACCAGCAGGCTCCGTCACTCAGCCTGGGACGGACGACCCCTTCATGTCCTGGCCTGAGAAGAAGAGGCCGCCAGAGGACCTGGGGAAGGAGAAAAATTCCTCAGCTCACGGCGGCCACCCCTGTGCCCAGTGCAGCCCGGAGGAGAATGGAGAAGAGAGAAGGCAAATCCCAGACCTGATACCCCGCACCGTGGTTCAAGGGCGTAACGCACAGGACTGATTACTCCTTATGTTTGTTCCAAGTCGTGAAAGAAAATTCTGTGTTAAATGGCTACCTTTGGGGCATATTTAATGCATTATTCATGCACTGACTCTCTGAGCACAGTGGCCAGGGGCGGGCACTGTGCGAAGCTCAGATTCACAGGAGCAGGCGAGACCTGCCACCAGGGAGCTCTCAGGCCCTGGGGAAGACAGATACGCCAGATGATTCTAGAATAGCCTTTAGCCGGGCGTGGTGGTGCAGGCCTGCAATCCCAGTACTTGGAAGGCTGAGACAGGAGGATTGCAGGTTTGAGGCCAGCCTCAGCAACTTAGCAAGACCCTGTTTCAAAATAAAAGATAAGCCGGGTGTGGGCGCACACTTGTAATCCCAGTACGTGGGAGGCTGAGACAGGAGGATTGCAGGTTCGAAGCCAGCCTCAGCAACTTAGTGAGACCCTGTTTCCAAATAATAAAATAAATAGGGCTGGGGGTATAGCTTGGAAATAAAATGCCCTGGGTTCAATGCCTAGTACCTCCCCAAAATAAAATAAAAAGGGCTGGGGGTGTAGCTGGGTAGTAGAATGCCCCTGGGTTGAACCCTCAGTATCAAATAAAAAAATAAAATAGCCTTGAAGTTCAGGGTAAAGCCCTGCGGAACGCTGTGAGGGACACCCAGGCAGCCTGGAAGTTCACTCAGGTACCTGAAGGCCGTGACGTGGGAGTTAAGTAGTGTTTAATCCAGCAAGGAGGGCAGCCCAGGTGAGAACCGAGGGTCTGCGGAGGGGAGCGGCAGGTGAGCGTCTGGTGTGCCTGAGTGAGCGCCAAGGGGAGGAGAGCCCCAGCCTGCTGAGTGTGGCCTTGCTAAGAAGCCACCCCTGGGCATGGAGGCCCTCCACAACTTAGTGAGACCCTGTTTCAAAATAAAGAATAAAAAATAGAGCAGGGAGTATAGTTCGGAGGTAGAATGCCCCTGGGTTCAATCCCTAGTACCAAAAAAAAAAGTCACCCCTGAGATTTGTTCTAGAGGCCGAGAAGCGAGGTGGCGCAGGTGAGAGGAAGGGAGGAGTCGGTGACCCGGGCTTCCTCCCCGGCTCCCGCAGATGTGCCTGCATCATGCTCATGACAGTATTCCCTGTAGTAGACACCACATGGCGTCCGTGGAGACAGGGCTACACGTCTGTGGTGTGAGGAATGCCGTGCAGGCATGAAAAAGGGCTTTGTGAACGGCGGCAGGGCTCTCCACGTGTGTCCAAAGAGCAGATGCAGAAAGCGTTCCCACGTGTAAAAACGAGAGGCGGTCACGGTGGGCGGCCTCTGTGGTGGTCCCCAGGGATCCTGGCCTCTCCCCGTTGATACCCTCCAGGAAAGGGGGATGTCACTTCTACAATCAGGTGACAAAACAAAGGCTTGCTCTCTTCCAACCTTGTCCCCCCTCTCAGGGAGGCTGCTGCTCTGCCGTCTGCCCTCTGGAGAGGCCTGGTGGCAGCAACCTACGGGGACCTGAGACCTGCTTCTTTCCCCTCACCGCAGTCCTGAGCCTCGGGGACCATGGGGTAACGAGCGCTAGGCCACAAAGTTTGAAGGCAATTTATTGCAGCCATTGAAACTAAGCAGGGAAATGGCTACATCAGAAAGAACACCAGGACCCTGGTGACACTGGGTGTTTCTGGGGACAGAGCTGGGGATGGGGAAGGTCCTTAGGAATTGGGGGGGCTCGTCGCTGCGTACCCCAGGACCTCAGAGGCCGAGCTGAGTGAGCATATTAGCTGCCCAATAAAGACACAGATGTCATTGGCAGAAGAAAAATACTGGGCTTTCTCTACACAAGGAGTCAAGGAAGTAGAGGGAACTGGACAGCTTGAGGCCCCGGGCAGCCTCCAGTGGGGACTGACCGGCCACCAACCAACGAAGAACGAGTCCAGAGAGCATCTCAAAACACAGACGGACGCTCCACGCTCCTGCCATACGTGCGCGCGCACACACACACACACACACACACACACACCGTGACATCCACCACACACACTACACACACCATGGAAACCACACTACACACATACCACACACAGCACATACCACATATTGCACATACAACAAACCACACACATCACATGCTACACACATATGCACTACAAAGCACCACACTACACACCACACACACTACACACAGCACACACAAATGCACACCACACACACATTATACACCACACACACATGCACCACAAAACACCACACCCTGCACACCACATACCACATATACACCACACACACCACATGTCACACACCACACACACATCACATACATATGCACCACAACACACGACACACATGCCATACACCACACATCATATATATACCTCACACAAAAACCATATACCACACACCACAGGCACACCATGCACACACATGACACATATACCATGCACATGCACACCAACTCCTCCGCACACCACACACATCAGAGCCACTTCCCCCCCTGCAAGCCCACCCGTGCCTTTCCGTGCCCCCAGGAGAGCAGGACCCTCCGAGTGCTGGACCGGGGAGGACGATGCCCGCCCGTGTGAGCCCCACATTCCTTGCTTAGGTGGAGTTCGGGGGTGTGGGGCTCCTGCCCAGCAGAGGTTGGGCTGGGGGAGGGCTGTGGGGGTTCTCTGGTGGGTCCCCAGCCTCCTGACAGCCACTGGCCCCCCGGGGCGGGGCCAAGCAGACACAGGGAGGGTCCCCAACCTGCCTCCGTGGAGGCCGGATCAGAGCACGGAGGGGTCCAGCAGCTCACCTGCTTCAACCTGACCAGGGAAACAGGTTAATGTGCACAAATGTCCTCTTAGCCGGACTCCCCAGCCAGGATATGGGGGTCCTTTCATAGCGTAATGGACTCCCAACCAGTCACCGAGGAGTTGGTTCTCCTTTACAAGGGGAGGGGCACTTCATGACGGCAGGCAGCATGGGGGGTCCTCTTACAAGGCGGCGCCGGCTTCTCTGTTCCGACCCGGCCCCCAGGATTTGGTCATCAGAAGCACTCACAGGCGGAGGAGGACCTCAGGGCCCGTCCACACCTGCCCAGTGGCTGGGAGTCCTGTTTGGAAGGCGGCCTGGGGTCCTGCAGGCACGTGCGGCCCCTCCCTCCAGGGGCAGCATCGCCAGTTGCTCTGGGCTTTTGCAATTTTATGACGCCATCAGTGCTAAGAGTGTTTTTTAATGAATGGCCTTCCAAGAGCAATTCATCAATTAGAAATTGCATCTGATCGATTTTCCCAGGAGATCGGGCGGCAACCGCTTCTCGGAAAGAGCGCTGGCTGTTGTGCTGTGGATCTGACTCCATCCGCTGGTGTGTGCTGTCTAGGGCCAGAGGGAAATAAATCTATCTAAAGCCAGGGAGAAAAAAAAAAAAATCCCTTTCACTTTGGTAAAGCGTGTTCCTTTTGTAGATCAGTTTTTAAATCAATAAACCAAGTGCTTTAAAATTAAAAATAAATCTTAAAACAGTCTCACTCAGATAGTCTCCAACTATACAGTGCCTTGTTCTACAGAGGGAGGGGTGGAGATACTGGGTGTCTTAAGCATGATGTGTTAGATGTAGCAGGAGAACAAGAGACAAATTACACTGGGCATGGTGGCGTAGACCTGTAATCTGGTACTTGGGAGGCTGAAACAGGAGGAGCACAGGTTTGAGGACAGCCTCTGCAACTTAGCAAGACCCTGTTCCCAAATAAAAAATAAAAATAGGGCTGGGGAATAGCTCAGAGGTGGAGTGTCCCTTAGTTCAGTCCCCAGCACCACAAAAAACAAACGGGGTGGGGATTACTTTGCAGGCAGAGCCCTGGCTAGGACCTGGGGATTATTAGAGCTTCTCCATTCTTGGCCCCGTAGTGTGGTTCCCAGAACACCCTGGCACCTGCTGCAGAGTTAACCAAGTCCTGGGCACTGAGTCCTGTCCTTCTTCTGCGTGATTGTTGGCCATTGTCTTTTTTTCTGAGCCAACATCTTACCACAGAGATTGAGAAAGACCAATCCAATAGTCATTCTTCCTTCCTCCCTTAGTAACAAAACCCAGAATTAATTGAAGGAAGCAACACACCCTTCTCGAGACATCTGGAAACAGACATCCCTCCCTCCGTCCACTTGGCAGAGACGAGAGGTGCCTAGGGAAGTTCTTAGCCCAACTCTCATGGCAAGACCAGCCGAACAAGCTTCCTGCAGAGCCTGGCAAGACTCGAGAGGCAGGCCCTGCGCCTGCAGTTAGGAGAATGAAACTCCATTTCGCCGTGCATGGGCTGTAGCCTGCGGGGATGCAGAGGCGTGGCCTGGGTCCTGGAATTTTGGCCTTGCCCAGGACCCAGCAGCTGACAGCAGAGCCTCTGGAAGGGTCGCAGACTTGACCCTGTCCCTTGTCCCGCAGACACTGCTCAGCTGCAGGCAGGGAGGAAGTACTCCCGGAATTCACAGGAGAGAACAGCTTTTGGGAAGCATCCTTCCCAAAGCAGCAGCCTTGCTGCATCGTGAGCGTGTCCAGGCAGGGCAGCCGCTAAGCTCTGGGGAACAAAAATGTCATGTTCAGTGAGTAGTAAGGGGCCTGGCCCGGATGGGGCAGATGAAGGTATCTGAGGTAGGAGAGGGGCAGAGAGTCAATGCGAGGATGGGACAAGACAGGAAGAACACTGACCCAGCCAATAATAATCCCCAAAGCAGAGCTTGCAGCGGAGGTGAGATTTAAGAACACGGACAAGTGACCACTTCTCATGACACACCAGTCTCCTCTGGACCTTTGGTGCTGGCCGTGTTACTCAGAACCCACGTGGCATTAACTCATTAAATCCCAAATTTGTAGCCAGCCATGGTGGCTCATGCTTGTAATCCCAGTATGTGGGAGGCTGAGACAGGAGGATCCAGGTTCAAGGCCAGCCTCAGGTACTTAGTGAGGCCCTCTGCAACTTTGTGAGACCCTGTTTCAAAATAAAGTATTAAAAAAATAGGGTTGGGGTAAAGCTCAGAGGTAGAATGACCCTGGGTTCAATCCCCAGTACCGCAAAAAATAAAAATAAAAAAATTTTAAAAATCCGAAGTTTTCAATTCTGTGAATATTTCAATGAAGTTGACACAGGTGCATTAAAATAGGTCGTAAATAATAATCTATAGGTTATATATTATTTTCTTAATGTTGATCAATAATATTGTGATTATTATAATAATTACATTATTTTCATAGAATTATATATGATATAATTATATTACATACTATATACTATATTTAATTTTTTTTTTGCGGTACTGGGGATTGAACCCAGGGGCATTCTACCTCTGAGCTACACCCCAGCCCTATTTTTTATTCTTTATTTTTGAAACAGGGTCTCACTAAGTTGCAGAGGGCCTCACTAAATAGCTGAGGCTGACCACAAACCTGTGATCCTCCTGTCTCAGCCTCCCAAGTACTGGGATTACGAGTGTGTGCCACCACTCCCAGCTATATTTAAATTTTTGTAGGTGTTCTACAGCTGGGACAATGGGACAGAATGGGTTTGAATGCAAGTGGTGGTGTGGGCAGTTCATCCCAGTAACCTGGAAGTCCTCATTTGCCATTAAAATCTCTTCCTTAACATTTTAAAAATAAGCTAGACTAGTTTATTAGTCTACTGGGCAAGACTTAAGTAACTTTGCTATGAATTCGAAATGGTTTACTTACTTTTTAAGCAAAACCTTGCTTTTAATTATAAAAGTAAATCATGCTTGTAAAAATTCAAGTCAAATGTGTATATAATGTGTAAAAAAAAAAAGAGTTCCCCTTGGATCTCAGACTTCTAACTACTAACTGACTGATTTTTTGTCCTTCCAAATGTTTTGCTCTGCAAATATAAACATATCAATAAACGCTATGGTGAGAAGCTTTTTTTAGTGAAAATTGTATTGAGATAAATGTAGATTGGCATGCAGTTGTGAGAGATGCCTTGGTCCAGTTTCCTACAATGGTAAAATTTCACAAAATCATAGTATGATATCACAAAACAGGACCATACAATCTATTGCTCTTGGCTGGATTTTCCCATTTTTCTTCATTTGTGTGCACGGGTATGTATCACACTCTTTTTTAAAATTATTTATTTATTTATTTATTTATTTATTTATTTACTTATTGGTGGTACCGGGGATTGAACCCAGGGGCATTCTACCTCCAGGCTATGCTCCCAGCCCTATTTTTTATTCTTTATTTTGAAACGGGGTCTCAACTAAGTTGTGGAGGGCCTCACTAAGTAGCTGAGGCTGTCCTCGAACCTGTGATCCTCCTGTCTCAGCCTTCCAAGTACTGGGATTACAAGCGTGCACCACCATGCCTGGCTTCGTATGTATCGCATTCTATAGAGTTCTATCACCATTCTGGGTTTATGTATTCACAAGTAGAGTCAAAACCCCAGACAACTCCAGCCTACAAGATCCTTCCTGTTGCCCTTTAATAGCCCACCCACCTCCCTCCTTTCCTTTTTGGGACTGGTTTTTATAGAATTCCCGAGAGATTCCTCCAGGTCGTGTGTGTCAGAGGTTTGTGGCTTTTTTATTGTTGAGTTGTATTCCGTAGCACGGGTGTATCAAGGTTGGTTTAACCACTTTCCTGCTGAAGGACATCTGGTCTGGTTGCTATTTGGGCCTGTCACAAATAAAATTGCTATGAATATTTGAGTACAGGCTTATATGTGAACAAAGTTTTCTTTCTGGGATAAATGCTCAGGAGTGTAATAGTTGGGTTGCATGGCAGTTTAATTCTTTTTTATTCTTTTATTTTATTTTTGGTACTGGGGATTGAACCCAGGGGCATTCTACCTGTGAGCTATGCCCCTGGCAGTTTTTACTTTTTGGTTTTGAAAAAGGGTTCTCATGCTGGGCGTGGTGGTGAACGCTTGTAATCCCAGTACTTGGGAGGCTGAGACAGGAGGATCACAGGTTTGTGGACAGCCTCAGCTACTTAGTGAGGCCCTCTTCAATTTAGTGAGACCCTGTTTCAAAATAAAGAATAAAAAATAGGGCTGGGGGTGTAGCTTGGAGGTAGAATGCCCCTGGGTTCAATCCCCAGTACCGCGAAAGAAAGAAAGGAAGGAGGGAGGGAGGGAGGGAGGGAGGGAGGGAGGGAAGGAAGGAAGGAAGGAAGGAAGGAAGGAAGGAAGGAAAGAAAGAAAGAAAGAAAGAAAGAAAGAAAGAAAGAAAAAGAAGAAAGAAAGAAGAGAAAGAAAGAAAGAAAGAAAGGTCTCACTAAGTTGCTAAGGGCCTTGCTAAACTGCTGAGGTTGGCCTCCAACCAACGATCCTCTTGTCTTAGCTTCCCAAATACTGCGATTACAGGCGCACACCATCATGCCAGAGCCAGGTATTTGTTTTCCTCGGGCGCGGGTTGGCCCCAACTGGTACTGCTGCTTCAGACAGCTGTGACACTAAACAGTTGCTACTGATGGTTTTTGACAAACACTCTGGGAACAAGGCTGTTGGCACCGAGCGAGCTCTGGTTCAGGCTAAATAAACATACGTCCTTGTAGAGAGCTTTTCTACTCAGACAGGTGAAATTGTTTTTTTTGTTTTTGGGGGGATTTTTTTTTTTGGCGGTACTGGGGATTGAACCCAGGGGCATTCTACCTTCAGGCTACACCCCCAGCCCTATTTTTTATTCTTTATTTTGAAGCAGGGTCTCACTAAGTTGCAGAGGGCCTCACTAAGAAGCTGAAGCTGGCTGTGAACCCGGATCCTCTGGTCTCAGGCTCCCAAGTACTGGGATTTCAAGGGTGCACCACCACAGTCGGCTAGACAGGTGAAATTGTGACAGTTGTCTGGGTCGGGCTCGGGGGAAATCCGGATCCAGTCTAATCCCCTCCTGTGGCCACGAGGCTGCCATTGTCACAGCTGCTGAAGTTGATGGATGTTGGCTTTCAAGGGTGTCACAGAGCCGGGAGAGGGAGCTGGGATGAGTGCAGGTGAAAGAAAACTCCAGAAAGCTCACTGAACCGACCGCGGTCAGCTGTTGTTCTTGAATAAATTTTCTTTAAATAGTTGCAAAGCTTCAATTTCCAGAGTTCTGAAAACGTTGATTTTGACCCTGTTTCAAAATAAAGGATAAAAAATAGGGCCGGGAGTGTAGCTCGGAGGTAGAACACCCCTGGGTTCAATCCCCGGTACTGCAAAAAAAAAAAAAATGTGGATTCTTATTTAAAAACAAATAGTACCATCTATTGGGAAATCTAATAACTACCATATTTCTTCTGTGTGCATGTGCGCATGTGTGTGTGCACGTGTGTTTATGTGTTTGTGTGTTACTGGGGATAGAACCCAGGGCTCCACACATGCTAGGTAAGCACTCCACCACTGAGCTATAATCCCAGGCTTTATTTTTTATTTTATTTTGAGACAAGGTCTCACTAAGTTACCGAGGCTGGCCTCAAATTTCCTATCCTCCTGCCTCAGCCTCCCAAGAAGCTGGGATTACAGGCGTGCGCCACTGTGCCCAGCTTCTAATTCATGATGAGAATAAATGTCATTTTGAGACATCTGAACAACTGTAATGAGATATGAAACATCTATATGATTTTTATTCATGACAAAATTATAGCCCTGCTAAAACTACTATATGATTAGAGAAAATCCTAAAATTCCTCAGAAGTCTATGAACCCATTGGAAGTTCCAGATCCCAAATAAGGAATTTGAGCAGGGTGTGGTGGCACACACCTGTAATCCCAGTACTTGAGAGACTGAGATAGGAGGATCGCAGGTTCAAAACCAGCCTCAGCAATGTAGCAAGGCTCTCAGAACCTACTTCCAAATAAAAATAAAGTAGGGCTGGGGTATAGCTCAGAGGTAGAATGCCCTGGGTTCAATCCCCAGCACCACCACTAAAAAAGTAAAAGAAGTTGAGTGAGCACGTTAAGAATTCCAGGTTTTCAGCCAGGCATGGTGGTGTACACCTGTAATCCCAGTACTTAGGAGGCTGAGACAGGAGGACCACAGGTTTGAGGATAGCCTAAGCAAGTAGTGAGACTCTCATCAACCTAGTGAGACCCTGTTTCAAAATAAAAATAAAATAGGACTGGGGGTGTACATCAGAGGTAGAATGCCCCTGGGCTCAATCCCCAGGAACACACACACACACACACACACACACACACACACACGAGTTCCGGGTTTTCTAGTAGAAGTCTGTGGGGAACGAGACACTTGCCTCCTGATGAACGTGAATCATGAAGGAACCGATGGTGGCGTTGTGTCTATAGTAACCCAAGAAAGTCTCCTGTAATTTTACAGCTCCATAGAAGATGTAGAGAAGGAGTATCTTTAAGCCATATGCTCAGGTATGCAAAATGTATCTTTCTTTAGTTTGTCTAAGCTAGATGTAGTTTCTATCTTTAGGTACCATTCCTCTGAGTTGCAGGAAATAAAATCTTGCCAATTCAAAAGTTTCTCAGTTGGCTCATGATAAAATTAGACAATTTCTGTTTTTCCCTAGAGTTTCAGCTAGTCTCCCTGGGCATTTTTAGCATCAGGGCAGAGGGGAGGCGTCTGGTAACCTTTGAGCTGGCATCTGTAGGAGGTCTGTGTGCCCATGTGTGTATTTACTACTGGACACAGCTCTTCGCGCTCTAAGGTGGAGAATTGCAGCCGTGATGGGTGTTAAAATCACCTGGGAGCCAGGCATGGTGGTGCGCACCTGTAATCCCAGTACTTGGGAGGCTGAGACAGGAGGATTGCAGATTCAAGGCCAACCTCAGCAATTTAGGGAGGCCCTCAGCAACTTAGTGAGGCACTGTTTCAAAGTTAAAAAAAGGAAATAGAGCCGGGCATGGTGGCGCACCCTTGTAATCCCAGTACTTTGGGAGGCGGAGACTGGAGGATCCAGGTTCGTGGCCAGCCTCAGCTCTCTCTCTCTCTCTCTCTCTCCCTGTCTCTCTCTCCCTGTCTCTCTCTCCCTCTCTCTACCTAGTGAGGCCCTCCGCAACTTCGTGAGACCCGGTTTCAAATTAAAGTCTAAAAAATAGGGCCGGGGGTGTAGCGCGGAAGTAGAATGCCCCTGGGTTCAATCCCCGGTACCGCAAAAAAAAAAAAAAAAAGGACTGGGGGTGCAGCTCAGAGGTAGAATGGCCCTGGGTTCAATTCCTAGTATAAAAAAAAAATCACTTATGGAGGTTTTGTTTGTTTGTTTTTAGG
>PVJS01015625.1:0-15337 GCA_004027185.1 Glis glis | reverse complement strand
AGTTGCTGAGGGTCTCACAAAACTGCTGACCTTGAAGGTCCCTTCCGGTTCTAGGATTGAGGGACACCTGTCAGTTGATGTTCCGCCTGGGTCTTTTATCACAGTGGCCAGCTTCGCGCACTGGGCCCTGCTGTCAGTACTCAGCCCTAGTAAGTCAGCACCCGCCCGCCCGCCTGCCTGAGCCTCAGCAGGGAGAACGTTAACACTGCATTCTCTGGCCGGCCGTGAGATCAACGCAGTCACACTTCACCCAGTTCCCTGGGAATAGACCAATATTTGAAAAATCTCAAGAGATGTTTCTGATGGCCACACCGCACGCAGCCTGCTGTTTATCCTTCCACGACACAGGGCAGAGGAAGACATTCTGGGCATTCTCTTTACAATAAGACTTTATTTTTGAGCTGATTTTTGTCTAGGAATGTTGAGATACTTACATCTCAAGACCATGATCTAAATAAACATTTGGATAGGAACCAGGGTTTTGGTTGCAATTTTGCCTTGACGTGTGCTCTTCGGCTACCTATCTGTGTCATAAAGCTGAGATTTAGTGTGTGAACTATGAAAAAGAAGTGATCCGCTAACGATTGGTTAATTTTGATCGGCTAATTCTGAAAATAGAATAACTGCCTAATGCTGTTATTAGGATCTTGGGCAATAGTAGTAAAAGAGCCAAACTGAAAAGCACTGTGCAGTCTCTAGCCAGCTCCTGCCCTTGACTTGCTAATGACTGTCTTCCCCCTGCCTCTTCTGTGCATGTCTGTCTCTGTGTCCAAATGTCCCCTTTTTTAGCCAGGCGTGGTGGCGCATGCTTGTAATCCCAGTACTTGGGAGGCTGAGACAGGAGGATTGCAGATTCAAGGCCAGCCTCGACAATGTAGTGAGACTTTCAGCAATTGAGCGAGACTCTGTTTCAAAATAAAAAATAAGCAGGGCGTGGTGGTACACGCTTGTAATCCCAGTACTTGGGAGGCTGAAACAGGAGGATCTCAGGTTCGCGGCCAGCCTCAGCAATTTAGTGAGGCCCTCTGCAACTTAGTGAGACCCTGTTTCAAAATAAAATAAAATAGGGCTGGGGGTGTAGCTCGGAGGTAGAATATCCTTGGGTTCCATCCCCAGTACCACACACACAAAAAAATTTCCCTTTTTTCATGATGATGAAAATTTCCTTGCTTACAAAGCTTTTTTTTTTTTTTTTTTGGTACTGGGGATTAAACTGAGGGGTATTCTGCCTCTGAGCTATACCCCAGCCCTTTCTTTTGAAACTGGCTCTCACCAAGTTGCTGAGGGCCTCACTAAGTTGCAGAGGCTGGCTTCGAACCTGCAATCCTCCTTTCTCAGCCTCCCAAGTACTGGGATTACCGGCATGCGCCACCACACCTGGCTGCTTACAAAGCTTTTAAACTAAACTGAAGTTGGGGGAAAAAGTTACTTCTTTTTACGAAGACATCAGTTTTTATAAAAAGCATTAGACTTTTATTTTTGCAGTACTGAGGATTGAACCCAGGGGCATTCTACCTCTGAGCTACACCCCCAGCCCTATTTTTTATTCTTTATTTTGAAACAGGGTCTCACTAAGTTGCAGAGGGCCTCACTTAGCAGCTGAGGCTGGCCGCGAACCCGGGTCCTCCTGTCTCAGCCTCCCAAGTACTGGGATGACAAGCGTGCGCCACCATGCCCAGTGGGATTACACTTTTATAAAATGGATTAGAGCTGCCAAATGACTTCGTCCTCACTCAACCACCTCTGTAAGGACCTGTTTCTAAATGAGGTTGCGTTCCGGAGGACTAGAGTTAGGACTCCATCACAGTTCTTTCCAGGGGACACAATCCAACCCAGAACAGCTGATCGATGACTTTCAGGCCCTGGTGCAGGTCGTGCAAAGAGCCGTGGATGGGAAGTGATAGGCCTGGATTCTGGGTTCAGCTCAGCACTGCTTTAGCAAGCCACTCACAGGCCACCTAGAAGAGAAAAGGCTTCACCCTTCACCATCTGTGTGTGTCGGTCAGTTGCCGTCCTCTAAGTTGAAGGTTTTCTACAGTTTGGGCGGGAGGGGCAGGCGCTCGGCACAGGAAGCCTTGGGTTTGCCATGTCTGAATTCCATGATCTCTCAGGTCCTGGGCAGCGTTCAAAGAGGACTGAACAGCTGATTGTAAGAGATAGGATTGTTAATATGCTTATCAGTAAGCACCAACTAAATATCTACCGAGTACCTAGAGTCCTATAGGACCACTTTTTCTTGTAGCTAAAGGCAGAAACATTAAGAGAATGGAGGGCCTGGGCATGGTGGAACATGACTATAAGTACTTGGGAGGCTGAGACAGGAGGACTGCAGGTTCAAGGCCAGCCTCAGCAACTTAGTGAGACCCTGTTTCAAAATAAAAAATAGAGCCAGGCATGGTGGCACATGCTTGTAATCCCAGTACTTGGGAGGCTGAGACTGGAGGATCCAGGTTCGCGGCCAGCCTCAGCTACTTAGTGAGGCCCTCCGCAACTTAGTGAGACCCTGTTTCAAAATAAAGAATAAAAAATAGGGCTGGGGTGTAGCCTGGAGGTAGAATGCCCCTGGGTTCAATCCCCGGTTCTGTAAAAAATAAATAAATAAATAAAAAATAAAATAAAATAGGGCTGGGGGTGTAGCTCAGAGGTAGAATGTCCCTGGGTTCAATCCCCAGTACTACAGAGAGAGAGAGAGAGAGAGAGAGAGAGAGAGATTGGACCCAGCCAGGGTTCTTGTGGGACATCCATGTGAAACGTCAGCTTCCTACTCCTCCAGCTCAGCTCGGATGGTCTAGACAGGGCTTCTCTACTGCGGCACTACTGGCACCTTTGGTGGCGGGGCCTTCCTTGCATTATGGGGCATGTCACCACATACCCGGCCTCTCCCCTCTATTGTTATGGCCCATGTGACGCCCCAGACAGCTCACAGACAAGAATCACTTACCTCCACCCTACAAGGGAACCCTTTATTGATGATGTTCAAACTCAACCTTCCAGCACCTTTGACAATTCTATCTTCCTTTAACAAGAAAGTGCTGCAAAGAATCATGTCACAATCATGACCCCAACGGATGTGACAATTCTTCAAAAACGAAACCAATTAAAAACCTGACATGGACAAACAGGACCTCCGGCCGTCCCAGGGCTCTTACGTGAGCGCTGAAGTGGGCAACTTCAGAGCCAGGAGCACGCAGATGCTCGGAGGAGGCGCTGACTCAGTGGTGCTTAAGTACCACGTTGGCCCGCACTCAGCACCCACCCATTCAGCGGATCTGCATTTGGATCTCAGCTCTGCCACCTACTGGCCAGGTGATGTACCCTCTCTGAACCTCAGTTTCCTCCTGCAAGATGTAGATACAAGGATGCGGTAGAGAAAGCTAACTGCCTATATTAATATCCATTTCCCTTTTTCACCTAATTAATAGAATTCAAGTTTTTAGCTGACCATATTGGTACCAGAAAGAAAATAATACAGTTCTTAATCTTTTAAAGATAGGGGAATGATTTTTCCCTGCTACTACCCCTTTCTTCCTATTGCTTGGAAAAAGTATGTGATAACTGGAACTAAGAACGTGGTAAATGGAACTCTGGCAGCCATTCTGTGCCCAGGAGGAAGCTTTGCAAAAGGAAGCCATGTGCTGAAAAGGCAAAAATATGGGGGCCCTGGCTCCCTGATGACTCCAGGGAGTTGCCAACTGTTGGGTTTCCTTTATGTAAAAGAGAACAAGACTATCTTGATAAACTTATCTTGTTGTGTGGGGGGGTGCTGGGGATTGAACTTAAGGATATTCTACCTCTGAGCTGCACCTGCAGCCCTAGTTTATTCTTTATTTTGAAACAGGGTCTCACTAAGTTGCCGAGGGCCTCACTCAGTAGCTGAGGCTGGGTGCAAATCTGATCTTCCTGTCTCAGCCTCCCAAGTACTGGGATTACAAGCATGCGCCACCACGCCTGACTAACTCATTTTAAGTTTTTGGGTCACATGTGGCCTTAGTCCTAACTTGTGCTGAGGATCATGAGATGCAAACCTACAGCCTCAAATGTACAGCCCGGCCCGTTTAAAATGGTGTCGGGACCAGTGGGTGATCGGCCTCCCACAAGGGCAGCGTAGCAAATTAATTCGCTGCTTACTCTTAAACATTATATTTTAACATCAAATGCATATTCGTTCACCCCTGTTTTGAGTCGCTGTATCTGATTAGAGTTCCACATGTAGTAATTCGCCCTTATTAAGTCTTTCATCTTAAATAAAGTAGTTGTTTCTGGATGACTCTATCCACACCCTGATACTTTGTTGGTTGCACATGTATAATAAAACCATCTAATTAAAATAACGAGCACTGTGGCATAAACAGGCTTGGGGACAAACAGCTGCCTCTTGGTGAGCATGTGGCTCTGTGAGGCAGGTGACCTGAGCCCAGCCTGAGGGGCAGGATGTTTGACACAGGGGAAGGAAGCCAAGCATGGTGGCACACACCTGCAATTCCAATACTTGGGAGGTTGAGGCAGGAGGATTGTAGGTTCGAGGCCAGACTCAGCAACTTAGTGAGACCCTCAGCAACTTAGCAAGAACCTGTTTCAAAATAAAAAGTAAAAAGGGCTGAGGGTGTGGTTCAGAGGTACAATGCCCCTGGGTTCAATCCCTAGTACC
Organism: Glis glis; assembly: GCA_004027185.1. NCBI lineage: Eukaryota > Metazoa > Chordata > Mammalia > Rodentia > Gliridae > Glis > Glis glis. Next base: position 10,689 of record PVJS01015625.1, on the reverse strand, counting down.
AAAACCAAAAACCAGAGGGGAAGGAGGCGTGGATCTGACTGCAAAGAAAGAGAAAGCTCACCTACACTGTTAAACGTGCTATACACAGATCACATCATTGCAGCTTCCAGCTGCCTCGATCCATTTTCCACACAAGGAAATTGAAGCTTGCGGATCTCAAGTATTTCTCCCCAGACCACACAGGCAGTAAGCAGCCGGGCAGGGGGCTCAGTGTTCATTCACTGGGCCCCAAAACTGAATGTTCTCCTCACCGGTTTCCTGCTCTGCAGAAAGAAAGATGATTCATCCCCTAGAGTTTACTCGGCACCTGGTCCATGGGAATGGATTCTCGGTTCTTCATCTTCTAGTTGCTGGCAGCCAAAGTGAGGAGAGTAGACGGAAGAATACAGAAAATCCCATCTTCCAAAATTAGCCAATTCAACCAGGTGTGGTGGCACACGCCTGTGATCCTAGTACTTGGGAGGCTGAGGCAGGAGGATCGCAGGTTTGAGACCAGTCTCAGCTACTTAGAGACCCTGTCTCAAAATAAAAACTGTTAAAAAAGAGCTGGGGGTGTACTCAGTGGTAGAGAGCCTGTGAGTTCAATCCCCAGTACCACAAAAACAGCCAATTCACAGACATCCACATCGGACATGGCATCGGTCCCCCTCCTGCGCAGGCCCTCTGCCATGGGGTCTTACTAGCTGGTCAGATGGGTCTGTGCCTCTGTCTCACTAACTGCTAAATATTTTTAATATCACCACCAGCCAATCCTAACACCAAACCCCAACATGCTGCATTGCTGAGGTAGAATCCAGAGAGAGCAACAGAAATCCAAGAAAGCTGAGTCCGAGGCTGGATTTACTGGCCCCGTTAAGAGTATTTGGTTCTGCCAGGCGTGGTGGCGCACACTTGTAATCCCAGTACTTTGGGAGGTGGAGACCGGAGGATCCGGGTTCGCGGCCAGCCTCAGCTCTCTCTCTTTCTCTTTCCCTGTCTCTTTCTCTCTCTCTACTTAGTGAGGCCCTACGCAACTTCGTGAGACCTGGTTTCAAAATAAAGGATAAAAAATAGGGCCGGGGGCGTAGCACGGAGGTAGAACGCCCCTGGATTCAATCCCTGGTACCGCAAGAAAAAAAAAAAAGAGTATTTGGTTCAGCTATACCGCTCCTGGTATCTTTCCAAAGGGACTGAAATCAGAATATCATAGTGATACATGCAAATCCATGTTTGTTTGTTTTGAAGTACTGGGGATTGAACCCCAGGGCATTCTACCTCTGAGCTACACCCCCAGCCCTATTTTTTATTCTTTATTTTTGAAACAGGGTCTCACTAAGTTGCGGAGGTCTTCATTAAGTAGCTGAGGCTGGCTGTGAACCTGCGATCCTCCTGTCTCAGCCTCCCAAGTACTAGGATTACAAGTGTGTGCCACCCTCCCGGCTGCATATCCATGTCTATAGCAGCACAATTCACAATAGCCAAATTATAGAACCAACCTAGGTGTCCATCAACAGATAAATGGATTACAAAATTATGGGATATATGCACAATGGAATTCTACTCAGCAGTAAAGAGCAAAATAATGTCTTTTGCAGAAAAACAAATGGACCTGGAGAACGTTATGTTAAGTGGGATTAGCCAGTCACAGAACGTGAAGGGTCACATGTTTTCTCTAATGCGCAGAAGCTAGGGAGTAACCGGGATACCAGAGGAACTTCAGATAATGGAGGAGAAACTCCAGTGGAGCCAGGAAGTGGTCTAGGGGAAGGAGAGGGGCTGGTCAATGAAGGAATCACTTCCATCGACATTATGTACATCTGTGAGAATACCAATGTCAATCTCAATACCCTGTATGGGGAAGGGGGAGTCTGGGGAGGGAGCCGGGGGAAAGCCCTCCAAGTGCTGTGTGCATGTATGTCACAATCACTATGACCTCCAGAGACTATAATGCATCAGTAAAAGCATTTTTTTAAAAAAAGAGTATTTGGGGTCAGAAAAATGAGAACATTCACGTTGAGCAAGTTCAGTCCCCCAGACCACCCGCCCAGTCAGCCGGCACTCACAGAGCACATTAGGGGCCTCCCGAGGTCCACGCTGGCTCCCAGGGTCCAGACACCAGGGAGACAGTCCCTGCCCCCAGGGACTTCACAGTCTGGTGGAGACAGACAAGTGAACCAGGAAAACAGAGCAGGAAGCAGGCAGAGAGAGGGGCCGGGGCCAGCTCTTCAAAGAGGGACAATGGGCCCGGTGCAGCCTGGGGGCGGGGGAGCCCCCGAGCCTTTCAGAGGGGGGATGGTGAGCTGAGCCCTGAGGAGCCAGCGGATGTCAGCGGGAGGAGGGGGACAGAGGAGTGGGGCCCTGGGAACTGGATGGAGTGTGGAGGGTCAGGGTGGTTGGGGGAGGAGGGCCCAGTCCCCAGAACTGTTCTTGGAAAGTCCTCCAAGGGTTCAGCCTCTATCCAGGTCACCTCTGCCTGCCATCTTCCCGACCCCTCCTTCCCTCCCTTCATCTGAAGGTTCATCCTTCTGATTTTGGCTTTTGAAAAAGTCACTTTTTCAGGGTCTTTCCTTCCATCTGTCATCCTTGCTCCATGAGGCCAAAAACAGGGACTGTCTGTCCACTGCTCTCCGGCCGGGCCCAGCACGGTGCCTGGAACACAGCGGTCTTCCAGCGTGCACATGTCGGGTGAGGGCTGAGAGCGTGGAGGAGACTGTAAGCCGTGTGCAGAAGTGAGTGCTATGATCCTGAAGTTATGGAGGGCTTTAAGAAAGATTAAGAGAGCCGGGCACAGTGGCGGACACCTGGAATCCCAGTACTTGGGAGGCTGAGACAAGAGGATCACAGGTTCGAGGACAGCCTCTGCAACTTAGGCCCTCCGCAAGTAAGTGAGACCGTGTTTCAAAATAAAAAGTAAAATAGGCTGGGGGTGTAGCTCAGCGGTAGAATCTCCCTGGCTTTAATCCCCAGGGCAGAAAGAAAAAGGAAGGAAGGAAGGAAGGAAGGAAGGAAGGAAGGAAGGAAGGAAGATATGAATTAGGGAGCTAACTTGAGACCAAGCTGAGGATAGATTGGAACTGGTTGAGATGGGAAGGCTTCTCTGTACAGCCTCCTGTAGTGATGGGGGAAGCCAGGGGACTTGTCACTGACTGGCCGCAGCAGGCCGCGTGCGTGGGCTCTGCACTGGACGAAGGTCAGCACTTTCCCATGTCCCTTCATTCATTCTCACGACCACCCTGAGGTAGATGAACCTGCTCACCTGATAGGCAGCGGCACCTGTCCAACTTCACCACCTCCCTCCACCTGCTAACGTGCCACCGTGTATGGACGGGTCAGGGACAGGGGCACAGAAAGCCGAGAAAGGGGTGAATGCCACAGACAGGCTTGGGGGCCGGGGTGGAGGGTCAGGGGCTCAGGGACTGGCTGCACTTCACCCCCCTCCCCTGTCATCCCCCTGCCTCGGGTGCTTTTACCTCGTGTTGACAAATTCTGGATGGAGTGGGCGTGTTATCCCCAAAGAGAATGATGGCGGCCTGATGTTGGGGCACAAGCAGAGAGCGCCCTAACTGCTTCCGCGACACCCCGTCATACAGCTGTCAACATCTGCACAGGCGCTGCCGAGGGTCCTGACTTTTTACACTTGGAATCCATCTGTCAGGAGAGAGCAGCTGCTATCAGGTGCTCCAGGCACCTCCCCAGGCATGTTTTCAGATCTCAAGAAAAGTCCTGTGCGCTCACACTGTTCAAACTGTGTCCCCGTGGAAGCCACAGACTGAGGCGTCTTTGTTCCTGCGGAGTGACTCATGAGCGCCCTTTGAAAGAGCGAGAAACAGACATGTTTTGGTGGGGAAATGCATAAAGAATGCGGTGCATTTTCCCTAACTGCTGTCAGACCACCTAATCTAGGCCAATGAGGGCAAACCCCTGAAGCCCCAGGCTGACCCTGCCTGTGAGGATCTCATTCTGGGCCCCAGGCCCACGGGAGGGACAGACTAGCTGAGGCAGGAAAGGGGAGCCGGCTGCACCGGGGCTCTTAGTATTTCTGGGGCTCCATTGGAGCTCCATTTCTGTCTTTCTAGTCTGTTGTTTTTCTAGGCAATCACTTTCAGTGGCAATGTGATGGGACAATCCAAAGAAGAAAGAGTCCAGCTGGATGTGGTGGTGCAGGCCTGTAATCCAGGATTTGGGAGGCTGAGACAGGAGGATCACGGGTTCAAGGACAGCCTCAGCAACTTAGTGAGGTCCTTCACAATTTTGTGAGGCCCTGTTTCAAAATGAAAAATAAAATAGGGCCAGGGGTGTAGCTCAGAGGTAGAATGCCCCTGGGCTCAGTCTCCAGTACCAAAAAGTAAAAAAAAAAAAAAAAAAAAAAAAAAAAAAAAAAAAAAAAAAAAAAAAAAAAAAAAAAAAAAAAAAAAAAAAGCAGGCCAGGATCCAATAGGCCTTTTTTTTTCCTTTTTTTTTTTTGCGGTACTGGGGATTGAACCCAGGGGCATTCTACCTCCGAGCTACACCCTCAGCCGTATTTTTTATTCTTTATTTTGAAACACGGTCTCACTAAGTTGCAGAGGACCTCACTAAATAGCTGAGGCTGGCTGCGCACCCAGATCCTCCCGTCTCAGCCTCCCAAGAACTGGGATTACAAGCGTGCGCCACCACGCCCGGCTCCAATAGGCCTTTAGAACTCAGCAATCTGCTGTGAACAATGTCTGGATTGATACTAACCCTGCTGCCCCCACAAATATATATGCATGGGTTGCTAATACACACAACACACGGAACAGACAGCTAAGCAACAGGAATCCATCCGCTTCGAGCTGCAGACGACTCACCGACGGGGATCCGTCCGCCTTGCGCTGCAGCATGAGAAGTGCCTGCCGATTTCCAGTCATCTCACCCTCCTCGGCTCCGTAACCCCGGGCTTGGCTTCCAGTCCTGGGGATGCACCCTTTTCCAGGAAATGTAGTTGCTTTGCATCAACCCTGGGTCACTTCTCTTTAGTCTTTCCAAATTCGGGAAACTCCCTGTTGTTGATAAAAGGGAACCAATGACAAAATAACAATCACAGCAGAGAAAGGCCAGGAAGGCGTCCCCGCTCAGGTCACTGTCCCCAGGTGCACCAGTGCGTGTCATCCAGGGCTGGCTGGCCTTGCTCTCTGACCTCTTGACAGGAAGGAAATCATTCTCACCTGGAGGGCAGGGACACCTGGAAATAGCTCTCTCTCTGGCTGCAAGTTCCTGACTTGATTCTCCTCCTCTGTGGCACTGAACAGCATCTCCCTCTGTCTGTCCCCACGCCCGGCTCAAGCAGTCCTGACCTCAAGAACCTAACACCCCCAGGGACCTCACGGAAGAGGCACTAAATGGCCCTAACCTGCTGGTGAATGTGGGGGACCACACAAAAGCCCGGCTCGGGTTGGCCTCAAGTCTCTGTTTTTGAGTCTTCAGCCTCTCCTCGACACCTTGTGCTCGGCTCTCAGATCTTGCCTCAGTTTCCCTAGGATGCGGCAGCCCATACAAACCCACTGCTCCATTGATCCACTTCTTGGTATTTAGACTTTATACTCTTGCAAGCCAATAAACTCTCTTTCTTATGCTTAAGTTCTTCAGAATTGACTTTTTAATCTCTCAAAACATAAAGAGCCCTGACTAATACAGAAATATTTTATGGAGTGTATTGACTGCCACGCTAAGCTGTTTGAACATCGATTTGGAAGGGAGAGGGGAGCGCTGGAAATGTTGGAGTAGACTAGCGCATCCTTTCATGCATTCTGTCGGCCGCATGTCTACTGTACCCGTGCTGCACCTGAGCACCCCAGCAGCACCCCAGCAGCACCCCAGCCAGTCCCTCCCTTGAGACGCTCACTGTCTAACTTCAGTCACTAGATAATTTTTGAGTGCTAATCACTGTGTCAAAGCCTTATCCACACGAGGTGCTTAGTTTGAGATGTTAGAAGATGAACTGGTCGTACCAGTGTTGAGTTCCAGAAAGACTGGGCAGAGGGGGGCTGCTGGAGCCCATCTGTGTGACTTGGGGGGTGATGGGAAGGCAAGTGGGGTGTTCTGGAGACCCACCATGCACAGAGGGAGACTGAGAGTGGCTGCTTGGCCTCTGAGCTGGCCCGCGGGGACCTGAGTGGGCTGGGGTGGGGGAAGGGGAGGAGAGGTGGAGAGGAGTGGTTCAGACCCTGAGAGTTCAGCTTAGATGTGGGGGCTGGGGTGTCTGGTCAGGTGGCAGAGGGAAATGTCACCTGTGTGCTGCTGTGGCTGACTGGGGGGACAGCGTGTGGGACAGCACCTCAGAACCAGAGAATGGGATTGCATCTAGTCCTGCTCCATGACTCTAAGAGTGTCACTTCACCTTTCTGAACTTCAGAGGGGACATTAGAGCCCTCTTTCTTTGCCTACCCTGCAGGTAGACCAAATGAGGTGCTATAATCCCTGACACGCCGTAGACAAGTCGGTTATTAACACGGCCATAAAAACTGATGAACTGTGTAAAAGCATTGAAAACTGAATAATATGTAAGGGTGACTTTTAGGGTTAGAACTTTGGGGTCATTAAACATTCCTTGGACATTTTAAAGACAATCAGAATTTGGGGCCTGCACGATGGACGTGGCTGCTCAGGTCACAGTTGGCCTGCGTCCCCCGTGTAAGGATGACAGCTCGGGTACAGGTTTTCCCTCCCTGCCACTGCACTGTCCTCCCGAGGCAAACCTGTCACTAAGGAAAGACACAGGCATGGGCTCGTGCATTTTAGAACCTCATCTGTCACAAACAACAGAAGTCAATTAGCCCCAGAGGTCGTCTCCCTGGATGACAGATGGAAGCTATTAGCAAGACCTTGGCAAAAACCTTGCCCAGCTTTGATGCTGGCGGCGTCCCTGGCCCCTGACCCTCCCAGTCCTAAGTCTGGGACCTGCCTCTCCTGCAGAACTGGAGCTTCCAAGCTCACATAGGGTGCTCAGGGCCCCTCCCAGGCTCTTTCCTCTAGTTTGTGGCTTTTGCTAAGAAATCTGGGCCCAGGAAAGAATAGTTCAAGCCAGTGAGCTATCAGGACTCAGTGATGTATGCCTGGAATCCCAGTACTTGGGAGGCTGAGACAAGAGGATCACAGGCTCAAGGCCAACCTCAGCAACTTGGTGAGATCCTTAGCAACTTAGCACGACCCTGTTTCAAAATAAAAAAAAAAAGGGCTGGGGGTGCAGCTCGGGAATAGAATGCCCTTGGGTTCAATCCTCAGTATAAAAAAAAAAAAGCTCAAACTTAGAACTTTAAGAACAGGGGATGAGAAAAATGTCCCTCTGGCATCAGCTAAGAGGGACACGTCAGGGGACAGCTAAGGTCTGTGCTGGTCCTCTCTCTGTCTAGCAGCGTGGGACTCCCGTGACAGTGGGGGTAGAACAACTAGGCAGGTAAGGACTATTTGAGATCATGTGCCATTTTAGTCAGTTCACACAGCAGCATTTCATTCCTAGCCACAGTTGGCCCACCATTTCAGCTTCTACAAAGATGTTCCCTTCTAGGTGTTGTTGTAGGGCCAGGAAAGAAGAGAGGACCAGGATGCAAAGCCACGTCCACTCCTGTCTTCTTCTCCAGAAGAAGTGACAGTTCAGGTGACTGGACCCCCACTCCGGGCCAGGCAATCCTGGTGGACAGCGTGGTGAGGGTGGCCCTGAAGTGCCTTCCTCAAGGGTTTTTATTCTATTATCTGAAGTCCCTCTGGTATCCTGACTACTCCCTAGCTTCTGCAGATGAGAGAAAACATATGACCCTTGACTTCCTGTGACCGGCTAATCTCACTTAACATAATGTTCTCCAGGTCCATCCATTTTCCTGCAAATGGCATAATTTTGTTCTTCTTTATTGCTGAGTAGAATTCCATTATGTGTATATCCCACAATTTAGTAATCCATGCATCCATTGATGTACACCTAGGCTGGTTCCATAATTTGGCTATTGTGAATTGTGCTGCTAGGAACATAGACATGCATGTATCACCATAATATTCTGATTTCAGTCCCTTTGGAAAGACACCCAGGAGTGGTATCACTGGATCGTATGGCAGATCCATTCCCAGTGTTCTGAGGACTCTCCATACTGATTTCCACAGCGGCTGCACTAATTTGTAATCCCACCAACAGTGTTTAAGAGGCCTCATCATTATTTTATTCACAAGCTAAACTCTGTTCAATAGATGTGAAATAATAAAACCTAGAGCAATCTTGTGCATGAAGTGTTTTTGAGAGCATACTATATCTATCTGAAATGCAGGTAAGTGACCCCATAGACATCATCCATCAGCCTACTCTAAAGCAGCTCTCATCACAATGCCACCGCCCCCTGGAGAGATGTAAGGACGATGGGTTGTTTCCCACAAGGGCCCTGGAACACAATCCAGACACGCATTCTTTCATTGGACGTATCTTGAAAGAGGAAAAGGAGCCTGAGAGCCAAGGGCTACATCACGGGCTTCAACATTCCTACCGCATTTCATTCCATGCACTCACCCTGCCCCACCTCGGGGGATGGAGACTCTGTGGTAAGAACTGTTAAGATAACTGACATGCTATAAAACGCCTAAGAATTGTGAAAAGCCAGCAATCTGCCTTTCTGATGGCTGCCAAAGAATGTGCTTCACCTTTTATTGCCTAGAAAGATAAAAATCGCACGTTGCTTTTTGATCCTGCAGGTTGCCCAGCTAATTCGAAGCCCTCCTACCTCGTGCATGCTTGTGCGGTGTGTGGTCGTACTTGTTTGCCTCTTCAATCGCTGACCACTGGGGCGGGGGCCTTGATTTTTCATGGGCTTCTTCATGGATCTGTGCCAAGAGAGATCCTCACGTAATTAAATCTCGCTGCTCTCCTATGTTCACCATCTCCTGATGTTGTTTGCATCCTCGTAAGACTTAGAGCTCAGGAGCAGCTTTCAGAACCACCCCTTCTCTGCATTTCCAAATCCCACCAGTTGTTATGGCTTGCATAGCTCATGTGTTGGAAGGATGTCCCAAGTGCAGTAAGGTTCAGAGGCGGGGCATGGCTGGAGGAGGTGGGTCACTGGGGGCGTGCCCTGAGCACTGTATTTGCCCCTGGCTCCTCCTCTCTTTCTCTCTCTGCTTCCCGGCCACCGTGAGCTGAGCAGCTTTCCTTTGCTGTGCTGCCTCCATGAGGTTTCTGTCCTGGAGCCAGCTGACCATGGACTTAACCACTGAAACAGTGAGTTGAAATAAATCATTCCTGCTCTAAGTTGTTCTTATCAGGTATTTTGGCCACAGCGACAAAAAAACTAACACAGCCGGGCGTGGTGGCGCACGCTTGTAATCCCAGTACTTGGGAGGCTGAGACAGGAGGATCACAGGTTCGCGGCCAGCCTCAGCTACTTAGTGAGGCCCTCCGCGACTTAGTGAGACCCTATTTCAAAATAAAAAATAGAAAATAGGGCTGGGGGTGTAGCTTGAAGGTAGAATGCCCCTGGGTTCAATCCCCGGTACCACAAAAAAAAAAAAACAACTAACTAACACAGCAGTTCAATGCCTCTGACAGGAAGCCATCTCACCCTGGCAGCCAGCAATGGCCGCTGTCTCCTCTTAACTCCCAGAAACATCACAGACAGGCACCTCTTTCGGGGCCACTCTTCACATTCGATGGCAGGTCACAGGCGTTTCTCTATATGTTTTAGCTCCCTGGAGGAAGAGGGCCCAGGCTGGAATCCTGGCTCCATCATGACCTCAATGTGCATCTCTAAGTACAGGACGTAACCCTTTTTATTTGGTTTATTAAGCGGTGCGGTAGGAATTGCAGTACCTGTGTAACAAAGGTTTCGTGAGGATAGAACATGTGTTAAGTCAGCGCACACTGCCCGGAACACAAACGACACTCCATAAATATGCTGATTGAATGAATGAAGGGTTGAGTGAGAGAATGAATGACTCTCAGTTGTCACTGATTTATACATAGGAACACAATCAGCTTGCAATTCAAGCAAAGGCGGTTAGCGCCAGCCAGGTTCCGGAGCCCCAGCACCAGCGTGGGACAGACAACGCCAGCCAAGCACCTCTGCCTCGCGGATGTTAAGACCCTTTCCAAAAAAGCAAGCCCACCCCCTTCCCTGAAGAAGTTCAACTGAACCAAAAACTGTTAGAATTTACTTCCAGATAATAAACTAAACCACGTTTCTCACATCTTCAGTGAAGAAACACCCCTTCTATTTTGTCAAACTTACCCAGCATCTTTGCAGCTTCCTGCTGCTTGTGTGATTGGGAGAAGACATCCCTTCCCCCTACCATTCCATCACCACTGGCCCCCGCACAAAGCGAGGGAAGCTGAGCTCTCCATGATGACCCTGGTGGGCACAGGGCCCCAGAGCTTCACACAGCACCGTGTGCATGTCTCCTTGGCCCTTCGCTGGAGCCCATTGTAAGTTTAGACTTCCTGAGCAGGCCTGTGCCAACCTTAGGTACTTAGGCCAAGTGTTTCTATATCACACAAGATTGGAAAGATGCTTAAAAACCCTCCTCCTAGCTGGGTGTGGTGGTGTATGCCTGTAATCCCAGTACATAGGAGGCTGAGACAAGAGAATCACAGGTTTGAGGCCAGCCTCTGCAACTCAGTGAGGCCCTCCACAACTTAGTGAGACCCTGTTTCAAAATTAAAAAAATAAACTAGGGCTGGGGGTATAGGTCAGAGGTGGAATGCCCCTGAGTTTAATCTCT
>PVJS01015624.1:0-38642 GCA_004027185.1 Glis glis | reverse complement strand
AAAAAATAGGGCCGGGGGCGTAGCACAGAGGTAGAACGCCCCTGTGTTCAATCCCCAGTACCGCAAAAAAAAAAAAAAAGAACTGAAAAGAAGAAACAAAAAATTTTCTTATTGTTATTTGATATTTTGAGAATGTAAAACAATCTAGAGATAAATTATTAAGTACTTGGGAATTTATGTTCTAAAATTGAAAAAAGAGATATTTGTAATATATATTATGGAGGAAAATGAACAGTACTTAAAATGGTCTTCTTTGAGAATTTAGTAGTCAAAATCAAAGTGAGTTTCAAATGATGAACCCAAATAATGGAAGAATAAGGAACCCTGGAAAAGAAATGGGTTTGGGAAGCAAGATACTGAACACACTTTAACATGCTGTGTCAGGATGTCGAGAGGCTAGCAGGTTCTCATGCAACAGTGAATGCAGGCTTAGTTTGGGAAAATGTATCCAGAGAATTGGCTTTATGTTTAGCAACAAATGGATCACCTCCACCCTGTGTAAATAGATGTCTGTTTTTCAGTAAATTTGTATTTAATCTCCACCAGGGATTGGGTATGTGAAGGCAGGATAGGACCCAGTCAATAATTACAAAATTGAAGCTGGAAACGCCAGTTCCCTTTCAAAATTTCCTAAAACATCAGAAGTGCATTACTTTTAAGAAGTACAAAGGGTAGGCAGATAGAAGGAGGGAGAGTGGGGTGTTTGAGGCCATTGTCATTTCTGTGAGCTACTGACTGAAGAAGGAAGAATATATTGATGAATGCAACTAGACACATGGCACAGGCTAGAAAAGAAGTTCCCCCTCATCATCCATCACCGTCTCTCAAACACCTGCCAACTTGCAGTGTGACTAGCTTCTCCATCCCTGGCTCACATATGGAGGAGGAGAGAATCTTCAAACTGGTGCTGGGCGCTTTCTTCCTACCTCCCCTTACTCCAACTAGGTCACCTCCTGCCTTCCATTGTTCTTGAAAGTCAAAAAGGCCTCAGGAATAACAAGGTGAAATGTGTGTGTGAGGAGTCCAGAGCCCTGCTGTGACCTGCATCCTCAGCCCTGCCCTACTTCCTGGTTCTCTCCTTTATGGACACCGCAGTGGAGAGGGCGAGGCAGGAGAGCATGAAGTTTGCCTTCAATTACAGTTTCTTCATTCTTAATTTCAGAATAGCATCAGTATATTATGTCATTTGCTATACTCGCTCATTATGGTTGTTCTAGGGCTATTTTCACCTTTCTGATATTCTTCCTCCCAAAACTTGTGATTATAATACGAAGACAAACTTTGATTTTTTAGCAACTACTTGTACTAAACACTATTTATATTCCTGTGAAGTAGATATTTCTGTGTCCTTTTAGTGGGTTTTAAAAAAATGCTAAAAAGTTAACATCTTCTATTTTTTAGAAAAGCTCTTCACAAGCTAGTAACAGTAGATTTCTTAACTTAAGGAATATTATCCATTTGACTGTTTAAAGACATCACAATTTTTCTGAGATTGTATAAAAACCAAAATGCCTATTGTGCTCAGTTCTGTTCAGCATTATAATGAAGGTTTTGGCCAGGCCAGTAAGACAAAAATGAGCGATGAGTAGATTTGAAAGGAAAAAATATTATTGTTGTGATTGCATATTTAGAAAGTGCAAAAAAACCTAAAGGCAAATTATCAGGTACTTAGGAATATATATATTAAAATATACGTAAAACTCTACAAAGAAAACTATAATTTGTAATGAGAGAACTATCCAAAGAAATGGAGGGGTGTGTTAAACCATGTTCATGGATTGGTAGATTCAATAATATAAATGTCAAATCTTCCCTAATTGATTTCTAAATTCAATACCATTACAATTAAAATTTGGGCAGTTTTTTTTTCTGAACTCTTTTGTTTTTGATGGAACTTGGAAACTTGATTCTGAAATGTATATAAAATAAAATAAAAGTGTCAGGAGTGGTGGCACACACTTGTAATCCCAGTACTTGGGAGGCTGAGACGGGAGGATTGCAGGTTTGTGGCCAGCCTCAGCAACTTAGTGAGGTCCTCTGCAACTTAGTGAGACCCTGTTTCAAAATAAAGAATAAAATATAGGGCTGGGGGTGTAGCTCGGAGGTAGAATGCCCCTGCGTTCAATCCCCAGTACCACAAAAAAATACAATAAAAGAAAATAGTGAAGAGAATATAGAAGAGTTGAAGGGAGAGAACATACTATACTGTATGTTAAGATTTAACATAAGGCTACAGATATGAAAGTGTGGTCCTGGAACAAAAACATAAAAACTAAGTGCATCAGAATACAAACAAATCTGGGTGTCTAAGGACACTTGATTCAAGGCAAAAGCATCCCTGAAAAGCAGAAATAAAAGGGTGATCTTTTGAGAAATGACACTGGAGCAGTTAGCTAGCCATACTGAAAAGACAGAGAAACCAACTTCTACCACACTTCATGTATAGAGACACACACAAAATAAATTTATGTTGATAATCAACCTAAAGGTAAAAACCAAAATAAAGATATTAGAATGTAATCTAGAATATCTTTATAATCTCCAGGTAAGAAATATTTTTAAAAATATGGCTTAGAAAGCATTAATCCACAAGAGAATATTTGATAGATTTTTCATATTGGTTTTTTAATCATGAACTATATCCTTTAGAGAGAGAATACCACAATTTGCAAAAAACAAAAAGTTATTTCCAACACATCATCAACAAAAGAGATTATACCCACAATGCAGAAATAGTTTCAAATTTCATAAGAAAAGTAGGACAACCTTATTTTTTAAAAAACAGCTCAAGATCTGAGAGTAGGTATTTCACATATAAAACACACATACCGATATGCATATTGAAAAGACTTACTGAAACATGTTCTCTAGTTCCATTCATTTATACTTTCATATCTATTGGCCTTTATTCATTACAATGAACTTGAAAATATGGTGATATCACTATGAACCCACCATTTCGTTAAATGTTGTACAACGCCCCATGTTGACAAAGAACTGAAGCAACTGGCATTCTTATACACAGCTGGTGAGGAAGAAGGCAGGTTTGTAAAAGTGTTCAAAATGGGTCCAAATGGGAAGCAATCAAAGGTTCATTCATACTAAAAGGGGAATGCTGGGTGTGGTGGCACACATCTGTAATCCTTGTACTTGGGAGGCTGAAACAGGAGGATCAAAGATTCAAGGCCAGCCTCAGCAACTTATTAGAGAACTTGTTTCAAAATAAAAACTAAAAAGGGCTGGAGGTATAGCTTAGAGGTAGAAGGCCCCTGAGTTCAATCTCCAATACCAATAAGTAAGTGAATGAATGAATGAGTGAATGAATGAAAGAATGGAAAAATACAGTGCAGTATATTCAAACTATGGGCCATTATACAGCAATGTAAATGAACTCCAGAAGCACACAGCAGCATGGGTGAATTGTAAAGACCTCATATGTCTTAACCCCCATGTCTTGACTCACAAGAGTTATTATTTTCTGATTCTTTGTTAGCTGGAGATTTGCATTCTATGAATCATTGTGCTTGTTTCTTATATTTTGTGTGTGTGTGTGTATGTGTGTGTGTGTGTGTGTGTGTGTGTGTGTGTGTGTGTGTGTCCGTGTGTGTAAAAGAAGTCAGACACAACAGAAATAGTGCATGTCATAATTCAGGCTGATTTCACAAAGTTCCATAGATTGAGTGACTTAAATAAAATAAACATATTTCTCCGCATTCGGGAGGCTGAAGCCCACACTGAGGAGTCAGCAGGTCATTGTTGGGTGAGAGCCTGATTCGTTCACTGTGTCTTCATATGTTGGAAGGGGTAAGGAGCTCTTATAGAAGGCCACTAGTCCCATTCATGGGAGTTCCACTTCACGCTGTATTGATCACTCCCAAAAGGGCCCACTTCCTAAAACCATCACAGTGGGTGGGTGCTATGTTTTGAGTAAGTGCCCCCAAAGGCCCAGGTGTTCATGGTTTAAGGGCCACCAGTCTATGGCACTGTTAGGAAGTGGAGGACCCCTTGACAGGTGCTGTCTAGTGTGAGGAATTTAGGCCACTGGGGGTGTACCCTTTAGGGGGATAGTGAGATCTTATTCCTTCCTTTCTCTTTGCTTCTGAGGTGAGCACGTTGCTCCACCATACTCTCCCCTCTGTCATGTGCTGCCTCAACACAGGCCCAAAAGCAATAGAGCCAACTGATCAGGGACTGGAACCTCTGAAACTGTGAGCTTAACCTTTCCTCTTTTTAAGATGACTTTTTCAAGTATTTTGTCACAGTAACAGAAAGCTGACTAACACGTTGGGGTTAGGATTTCAACATATGAATCTAAATGATGGACATAGAAGCTCATTATACCATTTATATAAACTTCCCCCAGAAAGGTAAAAGTAAAGTAAAATATATTGCTTAGAGATATTTAGGTAATAACGTTGTAAAGAAAGGTAATACGTTAAAATTCAGAAGCATTATTGTCACGAGAGGCCAGGAGGGGTGAAGACTGAGAAGCAGCACCTGGAGAGCTGTTTATATTTTTTATGTCTTGACTTAGAAAAGTTATTATTTTCTGATTTTTTGTTAAGCAAGAGATTTGCAATCTATGCATCTTTCTGTTTGTTTCTTATATTTTGTGTGTTTATGTGTGTGTGTATGTGTGTGTGTGTGTGTGTGTGTGTGTGTGTGTGTGTGTGTTACTAGGGATTGAACCCAGGGACATTCTACCTCTGAGCTATACCCCCAGCCCTTTGTATTTTTTGTTTTGAAACAGGGTCTCACTAGGTTACTGAAAGTCTCGCTATGCTGCTAGGCTGTCCTTGAACCTGTGCTCCTCCTGTCTCAGCCTTCCAAGTATTGGGATTATAGGCATGCACCACCATGCTCGGCTTCTTATATTTCTTAATTATAAACTGAATTAAGGCTCAAAAAGTTAGAGAAACCAGTGAAAGTGACAAAGCTAGTAAATCATAATTTTGGGATTTGGTTAGTTTTGCCTGTTCCAAAACAAATGTCTTTTCCAATGTATCATTGGTTTTTAAGTTTTGGATCTTGGGCCATATATAGAAAAATATGCATACTACAGATCTCCATACAAAACAGACTGAATCAGGAACTGCACCACATCCACGAATCTGCATTCTACCAAGTATTTCAGAGCTGCTGCTGAAGCGCTTAGAAACTCAAAAACAACTGCACTGACCATACTTCACCTTCCTCCGGGGAGGGGGCTTTACTAATTCATCCTCGCTGAGGTCTCACATCTTTATTCCAAAAGGAAAGTTATTTTGACAGTTTGAAAAAAAAATAGTTATCTTGAGTGTCCTGGAGCCAAAAGCAGGTGCTGGAAGCAAGAAAACACTGTGTCTCAGAGGCTGGAGTTAAAAATGAAGCAAGACAGCTAGGAGCAAAGATGTTAGACACTCTGATCCTGTTCTGAGACAACCCATCAACAGTTTGGATCTAGCATGAAGCTCTCTCATCAGTATTTTTACATAATACAGTGTTTCTGAGTCATAAGGGGAAACGAACTCCTTATGAATTCTGTGTTTATTTTCATAAGTGCCGTTGGCACGTCTCCTTGAGTATTCTAGTTTATCTCAACTTTTCTAAAAGTCCCTACAGAATGAAGTGTCAGGGGACAAAACTGAAAGAGGAGTCTCAGATATTCTCTTCCTTCCTCCCACCAAGCTCTGACTTGGTCCCCTGGGTGGCTCCTCCTCTCAGCCTGTCAGTGATGGTGTCGCCCTGGCAGACGTGTGTGTGTGGTGTGTGTGTGTGTGTGTGTGTGTGTGTGTGTGTGTGTGTGTGTATGGTGTAGAACCTGAGGAAAGAACATGGAAGAGGAGAAGAAGAGCATGGGGTAGACCTGCAGATGAGCCATTTGAGAGACGTTCGGAAGCAGGTGGTATGCATATGTATGTGGATGGAGATAGAGAAGGAAGTCAGGAATAACAAGTGAAGAATTCAAGGTGATTTGAAGTGACTTTGTGGCTGAGTTTCTGTGATCACAGCACTCTGCGATCAGGTTTTATAAGCATTACAGAGCACGCAGCCAACTGCAGCCAGAGCCCGAATGGGTTACCAGTGCAGTGGGGCGCTCTGTCAGCACAAGCCATTGTTGAGAGAACAGCAGTGTGGACGCAGTGCGCCCCGCCGGCTCCACCGTCCTCTGCTCACCTGCACCTGTGCTCACTGTGGACCAAGCTCCATCCAGCAGTTCTGCAGTTGCAGTAATGCTGGCCCTGACTTTCCTTTCTGAATCTGTGAACAGTTTGGTTTCATATGAAAGCAGATTTAGAGACTGCCCTCTCTGAAGCACCTGAGTGGGAGCATCCTTCCACAGCGACCAAATTCTGTCTCATTTGAGATAAATATAGTAGCATAGGCTAGACACTGTACTGACAGCAAGATGACAGCATAATTTTTTCTTTATTTCCAGAATATTGGTATGAAAGCATAAGCAAGCATTTCAGAGGTAGAATTTTACTTATTTGTTCAAAAGAGACCATATTTTTTTTTTTTTTTGCAGTACCAGGGATTGAACCCAGGGGCGTTCTACCTCCGAGCTATACCCCCGGCTCTATTTTTTTATGCTTTATTTTGAAACCGGGTCTCACGAAGTTGCGGAGGGCCTCACTAAGGAGAGAGAGAGAGAGAGAGAGAGAGAGTTGAGGCTGGCTGCGAACCCGGATCCTCCGGACTCCGCCTCCCAAAGTACTGGGATTACAAGCATGCGCCACCACGCCTGGCCGAGACCATATTTTAAATGTATAAGATTTTTCTGAAAAACAAAGCCAACCTGAACTCTATTTTTCTCCAACTGGAAAATGATTCAGGAGTAATAACACTGATACCTAACATTAGTCTAACTTTATAGTTTATAAAAACTATTCACGAGTATTTTCATGCATGATTACCATTTCAACTCTGTGACACTGAAGTTACTTGTCTACTGAACGTGGCAGCTGGGTGAGGACCAGGTCCTTGTCCTAGAGGTCCTCGCGATGACATTATCACAGCTTGGTCACAGCTGTGATAGCTCATCATCGCTATGTTTCAGGCACATGGCAATGAGTGTTCTCTTTAATGCCTGCCCCGTATCTTAGCACTGAGTTGGTTAAAATGGTAATCAACCTAGAAGAATGTCATGTGGGACTTGGAGACTTTAAAATAACTAGACAAAATGGTTAGGACATTTTTTACTTCTTAAAACTAGAACTGCCTTCAAACACATTACTATCTCAAGTATGATGGAGGACCACCCATAGTCTTTGCTTCAATCAGATAGGAGGTCATAAGAAAGAAACATTTGCTTTCATATTTCATATAACCCTACTGTTGCTGGTCATGGGACAGTGAATGGGCTTGGCAGACCAGGGCTCAGGTCTGGTCCTACCCTGGGCTTTATCTCTGTAGCAGAGGAACATGGATTCTTTGAGAATCAGTTTCCTGATCTGTGAAATGGAGTAAATAGTATCTATTCTTCATAGTCTCAGGAATATTGCATAGGACAACTTAAATTAGGCAACATATATAAGATTGTTTTCTAGTGGTAATATATCATATAAATATGAGGCATTGTCTTTCAGCAGGAAATGCATTCTGGGTGACTATATGTGACCCATTATTCTGCATAATATTTTAATAAAAGTATGAGGATTCTTTCAAAAATCTAAAAAAAACTGATCATGAGAACAGGCTATCTTGAAATAAAGTAAAATTCTCTTTTCTAACTCCAATGAAAAAACTGAGTCAGTGATTCTTCGTAAGTTTTAAGAACACAATATAAAATTGAGATCTGCAATAGATGTACTGTATAATTTTGAATTATAATATGAATTATAATAGAAAGCTAATGTTTTATAAAAGTGGAATTAAATGAGACTTCACTCGTATATTAATTTTACTAAAACATAACGTGTTTTTGAAAGTGCCTGCCAACTTTCTGGTGATGAATGGTCAAAATCAGTAATGAGCAACATAATTTTGTTTGTTCAATGGCAACAATATGGAAGGTGGAGATGACACAGGCCTAAGTCCCAATGTCACTTCTGAAATGTGCAAAGCACTATGATCCTTGAGTGAACAATGATTTCCTTGCCTCACTGATGGATCTGTATCAGGGAATACAGAGACTGAATTAGCTCTGCAGAGTATAATGTACCTAGTCTCCATACAGTACTCAACTGAAACATTTTATTGGGAGAATAAAAATCTACAGTGAGTATAGGAATTATTTGCAATAAGAAAATGAAGCCAGGCATGGTGGCACATGCCTATAATCCCAGTAACTGAGGGCAGAGACCAGAGAATCACAAATTTGAGGCCAGCCTCGGCAACTTAAGCCCTCCATAACTTAGTGAGACCCTGTTTCAAAATAAAAAAATAAAATTGGGCTAGTGCTGGGGCACCTAAAATAACAGGCAGCACTTGCTTCGCCCATACCCAGCCATCTCAGTCACACACTCGTATTTATCACTCACACCCGACCAGATTACTGCAGATAGGAATTCCGGTTTTATGTCCCTCCCTGCAGACACTACTCAGAGAATTCCCTGACAAGGGGGTGATCAGTCCCCTCTTCCACTATTCTGGCAGTGGGACCTGACCTAAAGGAACCCCGGGGCAGCTAACCTGATTCAGACATCGGCGCCAAATATATAATGACCTGTTCCTTTCTCGGCCTAAAACCTCAGCGGCTGTAACCCCCAAATGGACCCCCTCCAGGAGAAACCTCCCACACAGTGGCCAAAAGTCCCCTCTGCCCCGCACATTAAGTGGGGCAGCATCTGCCATGGGGAAGGCCAACTCCCCAGCAGGCACAGACAGAAGGAGGCAAAACACCCCAGGTCCTGTCCCTGGGACCAGGCCGGCTGCTCCTGGCTGGCTCACCAAAATGTTGCAGGATGCTTGTCTACAGCCTGGTCTCAGAGACAAAGGAAATTCCGGAGACCGAAATCCACTAGTAGGTTTCTTTATTTACCCATGAAGACTCAGTTGATAACTGTCGTGGAACTAAGCCCCAATAAAAGGGCTCACATGATTCTTATACCCTCAGCCTCCCACTTTTGGGAGGGGAGATGTAAGTGCAAGATTTATTACACCTAGCATAAGTGAGATACAGAAAGCAGGATAGGCGGTGAATTTACATACCATCCCCCAGTCGTCTCTAATCGTGTAAATGGCCCAGAGAGGCTCTCCCTTGTTTACATTAGGGAGACTCAGCTCAGAGGTAGAATGCCCCTGGGTTCCATCCCCACTACCAAAAAAAAGTGTACCTAAATTAAATTTTTAATTTTAGAGGATTACACTAACTATACCATGAAAAATGGAGGATGGCTTGAAGAGAGGGATAATAGAGATTGAATGCATGTGGATGGAGTGATAGGAGATTGAATGACATTTGAGGTGGTGAGCGCCCCATCTTGTGAGAAGGTGGAGAAGATGCTGAATGACCATGAAGTTGTCAGGGATGTTATGCATATACTCCACAGATTAACTGAACATACATTGATCTCTAAGGACATTGCTGCCTCTAAATTCTTCCCTTGCACTTGTTAGCAGAGTAGAAGTGAGTGTAGGTCCCTGCTCATTGAGACTGGAAGTGTTAGCTAATGTTTGACCAAATTAGTGGTGTGTTCTCCATCTATCTCCCCAAATCTGTGGTGAATTTCTGATGTCGCGCTGATGGGGACTGAGTTAAGTGTGACACAATGAAGTTCTTTTTTTTTGTACTGGGGGTTGAACCCAGGGTCACTTTACCCCTGAGCTATATCCCAGCACTATTTTATTTTTTATTTTGAAGCAGGGTCTCACTAAATTGCAGAGGCTGGCCTAGAACCTGTGATCCTCCTGTCTTAGCCTCCCATGTGCTGGAATTATAGGCATGTACCGTGGCTCCCTGCTGCAATAAAATTTTTGACATGTTCATTTTCAAAATAATATCCTGGCTTGAAATTTAGCATTCCCTAGAGAACTTTTAGAGACAGGATGGTGGTTATACCGAGCCATTAGATGGGAAACAATCTGCCTCAATTATGGCTGGTGGTTTTACTAGTATGTGTATTTAAAATGTATCCTTTATATTTTTAACTTTTATCAAAGTAAAATAAATCAGTTTGAACCAAAACATTTACAATGCAAATCAGCAGTTACCTACCCATACTCTGCAAACTTCAAGCTCTGTCCCCAGAGGTTCATTTTCAGTTCTTCCAGCTGTTTATTCTGGCCTTTACCTCTTCTAATATTCATTTTTTTTCTTTATCTCTTTTAGAAATAGTTTATTGGGTGCAGTTATAATATGTACAACTTTAGGTTTAGTTTTTTCTTCTAGGCTTTAATTCTTTCCTAAGAAGAAGAAGAGGAAGATGAAAAAGAAGGAGGAGGAAACAGTAAATGTCTAACTATGAGATCACTGTGAGGCACAGATGAGATTATCTCAGAGGTCTCTATCACCATATCAAATTTCCTTTTCATCCACTTAAGGACTCTCCATTCACCCTTTTGGCCATAGAAACTCAGCAAATCTTAGCAGAACATGTGACTGTTGAGGGTCCACCCTGCTTTCACCTTTCATTCAGCTAGGTATCACTGTGTAACTGTTTACACCCGTGGAATATGAATGGAAACGACCAGTGTCCATTTTTTAAAATGGACACTGCAAAGTAGATACAATGATGTGAGTCAGTTTTGACCAAAGCAAAGTCAACACCTAAACAAAATACTCAAGACAGAAGAGTCCCCAGCCTCAGCTCATGAAACAGCCTCACCACCTATCAGCTCACTGATTTGTATAACTACTAAAGAAAAAACACAACTTTATCTTTCTCTTATGTACTTCTACAACCTCTAGGTGATTAGGTGAAAAAAAAAACATTCACATGAAGTTTATTTGAACCAACATTTTTTTTTTTTTTTTGCGGTAGCGGGGATTGAACCCAGGGGTGTTCTACCTCTGCGCTACACCCCTGGCCCTATTTTTTTATAGTTTATTTTGAAACCGGGTCTCACGAAGTTGCGGAGGGCCTCACTAAGTAGAGAGAGAGAGAGACAGGGGGAGAGAGAGAGAGAGAGAGAGAGCTGAGGCTGGCCACGAACCTGGATCCTCCGGTCTCTGCCTCCCAAAGTACTGGGATTACAAGTGTGCGCCACCACACCCGGCTGAACCAACATATTTCAAAGGATCTTTGTTGCAGTATCTCAGCCTATCTACCACCTATTGCGAACAACTTGCAATCTAGTTCTCCCTAATGTTCAGTTAATAGCAGCTTGACTCATTCACAGAGTCGGTCATTCACAATAGTTCTGTTCCTTCACTATGCCCTACCAAGTTCCTATCCCATCTAAAAATTAGAGCAAGTCAGCCTTGCAAATTAGCACAGAAGTAGCAATTTATTAAATGGATCCCTGGTGGTTTTAAAGAGTTAAGAGAGCTTCTAAAAGTACCTAACCAAGACCGCTCAAATCTTAAGCCCTGACTCATTATAAACTAGTGTTTTCAAGTCCTAACATTTTTATACCAGCTTTATAACACATAGCTAGTTAGGCGTGTACAACTGAAGAATCCAAAGACAATCGGTTGTTCAGTTTAACAAATACAAATTGAATAACTAATATACATTTGACTTAGAAAACCACTACCTTGAATAAGAAGAAGTTCTCTTCTGGGGCCAGATTCAGGAATAGAGACGTTTTGGTAGTAGTGTCAATGAAGGAAGGACTAAAATAACTAGGTTTTGTGGAATACAGGGAAGAGTGGAACGAGACACGTGCCTTGAGATGCAGACCTCACACCCATCTTGAGCCAAAGGGAATGCTTAGGGGAAGAACCCAGAAAACCAGCTGGTGAGACTCACATGTGGAGAAAGGTTTCTTTTGCCTTGAATAGAGGAAGTACTTCAATACTATACTGATAAAGGCCAGGCTACAGCATTTGACCTTTTTGTGGTATAGGCCTCTGCTGTCTCCATTGAGCTTTTCAAAGCAACTTCTAAAATGGAAATAACTTTCTTGAATTATTTTGTTAATCTGCCTCAGTTATTCTATAGCCAAGTTAATGACAGTTTGCCTTTCTGAATTCCAGCCTCCAATTCCTCTAAGCAAGTAGAGTGATCATGTATTACAAGTAGAAAGTTTGGACATGCTACCTGATGGGTATGAATACAGACATTGAAATGGGTAATTTGAAATGGAGACAGTCCCAGAAAAATCTGTATATGTAATTATCAATACAGTTTTTATCTTGTTTTGATGCCAAGCTACTGTCTCCATAAAACCTAGGTAAGAATAAGAAAAGCTCTTCTCAAATTAGAAGTAATACAGGTCTTGCTTCTCATCTTTTTTTTTTTTTTTTGCGGTACCAGGGATCG
This sequence comes from Glis glis, assembly GCA_004027185.1. Classification (NCBI taxonomy): domain Eukaryota; kingdom Metazoa; phylum Chordata; class Mammalia; order Rodentia; family Gliridae; genus Glis; species Glis glis. The sequence continues at coordinate 26,295 of PVJS01015624.1, read as the reverse complement.
AACGCAGGGGCGTTCTACCTCCGCACTACACCCCCAGCCCTATTTTTTTATACTTTATTTTGAAACCGGGTCTCACGAAGTTGCGAAGGGCCTCACTAGGTAGAGAGAGAGAGAGAAAGAGAGCTGAGGCTGGCCGTGAACCCGGATCCTCCGGTCTCCGCCTTCCAAAGTACTGGGATTACAAGCGTGCGCCACCATGCCCAGCTTCTCATCTTATTTTTAAAGGTGGAATTCAACCTCGTGAAATTATATTTTATAAAGATAAGTGGTCTGTTAATATGCCGCCAAACAAAAGAGAGAATATTCTTTCAAATACTAGTATAACTGATGATACCTGAGCCCAGGATCCCAGGAAGCGTATTTAACATTGTGGATCAGGGAGTGTCAAAAGCGCCTTTGGAAGTTTTGTTACATCATGAGCTTCTCCTGCAAGACTGGGTGGTGGAGTCACCAGGGGCAGCCAGCGTGTTGCAAAATGTGTCGGAGGAGAGACTTAATACTTACTGAATGAGCTCTGATTAAGAGCATAAGCAACTCTAAACTTTCATAGTAAGGTCTCTGAAGTGAGAAGAAAACCTTTCAGAGCCAATCAGACAATATAACAAGAACATTAAGACTCCCAGCAGAGAACCTAGCCTGAGCAAGATCTATCCCTCAGCCCTGGCAGATGGAATTAAGAGGAGGAAGGAGAGACTGAAGCCACCATGACGCTATTTGTGTATTATCACTGTAATAGATTCTGTCATGGATATGGGTCCTCATCTGGTGACCATTATAATGTGAGTTAAGGAATCCTTTACCATTTTCAAACAAAAACAGGGAATATGATACCTCTTGGCCAAATACAAGATTCAAGTGCCCTGAGTGGATAAACAGCCACAGAAAATCCAGTCTTTATGATACATATGACCTACCTTTTTGAAAAGTTTAAGGAGTTTAAAAGAGGGATCCAGAGCCAGGTGTGGTGGCACACACTTGTAATCCCAGTACTTGGGAGGCTGAGACAGGAGGTCGCAGGTTCACAGCCAGCCTCAGCAACTTAGTGAGGCCCTCCGCAACTTAGTGAGGCCCTCCGCAACTTAATGAGTTCCTGTTTCAAAATAAAAGAATAAAATAGGGCTGGAGTGTAGCTCGGAGGTAGAATGCCCCTGGGTTCCATCCTCAGTACCACACATACACACAAAAAAAGGGATCCAGTGTTAAGAATTCGGATATTCTGGTTCATTTGTCACTGCTTTTGATTGGGGGCAAACATTTGAGCATCTATAAATCTCTTCTTCATGGACTCTATGAGCTATTTTCTGCACCTGTTTCAGGATACTGAATTCTGTAATACTGTAGTGTGTGTACCTCTTTACTTGAAGGCATCAGGAGACTATGATTGGAGTGTGATTATGTACCGGTACTGTTACTTTTGGCTTCAGATTTTAATCTATACTAAATTCAGTCAAGGGTTATAACCAGGTAAATGTGCTAATGATGCACTTTCTTGGGTTTTCCCAAAAAGTTCTTTTCTTAAAGCATTATTTGGAAATAACTCACATACCCATGTCACCTGCCCATTAAAGTATGTCGTTCAGTGGTTTTTAATGTATCCAGAGACGTGTAATCTTCACTACAAGTTTAGACCATTTCCATCACCTCTAAGAGAAACTGCATACCCTTTAGCTGCCAGCCACCTACACTCCCTCATATACCCAGACCTAAGCAACCACTAATCTATGGCTGCATACATTTCCATTTCATATGAATGCAATCGTGCAAATACGTGGTCTTTTGTGAGCGGTTTCTTTTACTTATTCTAATGTCTTTAAGACTTACCCATGCTATAACATGTATTAGAACCTCAATCCTTTCCGTGGTCAAATAATTTTCCCTTGTATGGATATACTCAGTTTACACATTCAGACACTGGGGTTTTTACAATTTGTGGCTAGCATGAACAATGCTACTGTGAACTTTCATGTGTAAGGTTTTATGGGGACATATCTTTTCACTTCTTTGGGTAAATGTGTAGGAGTAGAATTACTAGAACATAATATAACTCTGTTCCGTCATTTAAGGAACTACTAGACTGTTTTTCAAAGCAACCACACCATTTTACATTCCCACCAGTAGTATATAAAGGTACCACCTTCTCATCTTCGCCAACGCTGGTTTTGATCTGACTTTTTATTCTAGCCATCCTCGTGGGTATGAGTAGTATCTCATTATGGTTTTGATTTGTGTTTTCTTGATGATTAATGAGTGAAGAGCATTTTTCATGTGCTTATTGATCATTTGTATATATTCCTTGGACAAATGTAGTTATATATCTTTTTATTTACTCTAGAGTCCTATAATTACATCTAGTATCCCATATTCTGTGGATACATAGCTTCTCTTTCCCTTCTTTAAAAAGTGGTTAGACCAGGGCTGGGGGTGTAGCTCAGTGGCGGAGCATATGCTGAGCATGTGTGCATGCCCAAGACCCCTGGCTTTGAGTCCCTAGAGCTGCCGCAAAAAATAAAAAGGAGCAGTTGAACTGAAGAGGAAAGCCTTTTAGAACTTTTGTTTGCATGCGTTAAGCTTCTGCTTTTCTGGAGAGCATCAGAGATTTTTATTGCCTTCCTTAAGGCTCCACGACATGACTAAATAAACCCAACACAATTCTCTTCTGCACTAGTAGTTAGAATTTTCCAACCAGAACAGTTTTTATGGATCCCTAAGGGGCAGCTAACAGAGAATAGCAGTGAGCTGGAGAGCTAGGTGAACTACTAAAGAGATTACAACATTTTAGTATTTGTCTCCCACTCTTCCAATGCCAACGTAGTTCTCACAGTGACTTTAATTTTTTTTTCCCTTGTGTATTCTGGATTCAGACAGAAAACAATTTATTTTTACAAACCTTATAAAGTTAATTTAATGATGGGTGAACATTCATTTTTCTGTGATTTGTATGTATGAACGATTACCCCTCATAACAAAGATGTATGTTGCATAAAAGTTTTTGCAAAATAAGTCACATAAGTATACATAAGTCAAAAAATATGAGAAATGGACAAAACCAACAGTAATGATAGATTGTATCATTCTAAGTCTTTGATCAGTAAACAAAATAAAAATAAACCAGAAAAAAATGTAACAAGAGAATATGAATTAAATAATCATAGGAATGTGATAGAATTAATAATGAATCCAAAGCTAGTTGTTAAACAACCAATAAAAAGTCAGAATTGTCCTTGCCCTCAAGAATCTCCTTAAAAGGTTATTGTAATAATGTTGCTTACCTTCCAAAGGCTTTTCATTGCTCCGAAGGTAGATTCCACACATTTCACCAGGTGTAGGAGGGATGCCCTGCATAGCCGGGGCCCAGGTGGTCCCCCAGACCTCACATTTGCTACTTGGTTCCCTGATCCTCTGAATTCCATCCCTACTAACCTCCATCCAATTTTTATTGAGATGCATGAAGTTATTTCACACCAAAAGCCTTTACATATTATGCTTATCAGAACTTAAGGTGAATTTCTTTTGCTGTTGTTGTTGTTAATTGTATTAGTTCCAAGGAACCTGGGGTTAAACAAATCCTACAGAGACTCTTTTGCAAAAAGTTCCTTAGGGAGATGCATAGCAAAGAATAATAGCACAAGAACGAGAAACAGACACAGGGACTCATTTGCAGGTTTTGTCCCCAATCTAATCCCAAATCTAGTTAGCTGAGCTAGAACATGTGGACTGCACCAGTGGACTAATTGCCCTCCTTATTTCCTAAGGCAAAACCTCATTCCTTGAATGACTATACACTAACCAGTTCTACAGAAGAGAAGAGCAAGAGCAAGTCACAATGGTGTTTTCTAAGGGTAGCACTAAGTCTGCTGAACATTCAGAAAAATGGGTAGAAAAGGAGAGAACCAGCCGGGAAAGTATGTGTGCTAAAAAGGTCAAGCTGGGAGGCCCTGCAGACAGCTCCTGTCACTGTCCTGTCTTCAGGGGTCCCAGTAGCCCCTTCCCTCTGGGAGTGGGGAGAGCGTGTTGTTGATTGTGTTAGAGAACATTCTTGAAAATCCATTCCTCGTGTCAATACCACCCTCTTCTCTACAATTGCTTACCTTTCCATTTTAAAATAAGTTATGGACTAGTTTCTGTAATATATGCATACCCATGTTCATAGCAGCACAATTCACAGTGGCCAAATTATGGAACCAACCTAGGTGTCCATCAACAGATGAATGGATTACAAAATTATGGGAAATACACACAGTGGAATTCTACTCAGCAATAAAAAAGAACAGAATAACATCATTTACAAGAAAATGGAAGGACCTGGAGAACATTATGTTAAGTGAGATTAGCCAATCACAAAAAGAGAAGGGTCATATGTTTTCATTAATATGTGCAACCTAGGGAGTAGGGACACAAAAGGGACTCCGGAGGATAGTGGAGAACCCTTAGTGGAATGAGGGAAATGGTATAAGAGAAGGGGAAGGGGAAGGGCAAGAAAGAAGTGAATCAATGGAATTACTATCATAAACAATGTGCACATATGAGATTATACCAACATCATTCTTGGTACTCTATATGGGGAGGGAGGCGGGGGGGAGCACTAAGAGCTGTGTGCATGTATGTTAATATCAAATTGATACTCACTGTGATGTGAGACTACAATGCACCAATAAAAGCATGCTTAAAAAAATAAAAATAAAAAATAAGTTATAAGAACAAGCTTTTTTAAAAAAGTAGAAAACCAAAACAGGTAATGGTTGGGGAGCTATACAATGTTTTTTCCTCAAGTAACATCTAGAGGTCTGACACTATAAGTAAATTTATTCAAACACTTAAGGAAAGGTACTTCTTAAGTGGTTTAGGCTTTTGAAAGTACATAGCAACAAAAGTAAATCTTCTCAATTGGCCTTATTTATTAATGGTGAGAGTAAATCCAATCAAGAAATTAAAGTTCAATGCTAGAGTTCACATCTTAGGTAAACACCAAGTAAACGAAGAGTATCAAATTCTTTAATTGCTTTTTAAGTGCTAAAAGAAACACAGGTACACATTGATATAAACAGAATATGGACCTACACTCCAGGACAACTAATTAGGAAGAAAAAGGCCATAGATTTCAGTATATGAAAATTTGTCCCTCTCAGCCAGGCAATGGGGGTTCACTCCTGTAATCCCAGTACTTTGAAAGCTGAGACTGTAGGATTATAGGTTTGAGGCCAGCTTCAGCAATTTAACAAGACCCTCAGCAACCCAGCAAGACCTTCTTTCAAAAATAAAAAAGAAAAAGCACTGTGGGTACAGAAAGCCCCTGGGCTCAATTCCTAGTACCAAAAAAAAAAAAAAAAAACAAAAGGAAAGGAAGAAACTTTGTCTTTCTCTATGGAAAAAATCAATGCATATCCCTTAAAATAGAAACTGAACAAATTATTGTTTTACAATTGAAAAAGAATTAAATATATAATTCACTGTGATATGATTAAATGAACAGGTAAAGGAAGGAAATATATAGGGCAATTCACAAATGTTATTTATAAAGTTGAAAAAATTATAATGCATATACAGATAAAATAAAATTGTCTATAAAAAGCAAGGGAAAGAGTGAATAGTAAGTTGACAAACAGATAAAACTAAACTAAATTAACACCTCGTCTCACAGATGTCTCTTAAATAAATAAGAGAATGTGCATTAGCCTGGTGTGTACAGATGGCACACAGCTGTAATTCCAGAACTTAGAAGGCTGAGACAGGAGGAAAGCAAGTTCAAATCCAGCCTCTGCCACTTAGAGAAACCTTGTCAAAATAAAAAATAAACAGGGCAGGGGTGGGTGGTGGGGGATGTGGCTCAGTGGAACAGCACCTCTGGGTTCAGTCTACCACACACACGTTAGACATAGTATATTGAAAATAATTGTTAGTAATTCAGACTCCCCAGGCACTTCCCTCATCTGTCCTCTAGGATTTGGAGTCTTCTCCCAGCCTCCCCTCCTCTCAGAACCTTCCAGCAATGTGAAAAAAGAAGAGAAAAATTAGGGTGGACAGCATGGCCGTGGGGGTGGTTTGCACGGTTCCTCTGTTGTTCTTGGAGGAGACATATTGAGTAGCGCCTGTGATGTATGAAAGACAGGATACAGAGAAAGAGCATTTTCTACAGTATCATGGAAAGCGGATGGGACCCCGAGGGGATGTGCTTTGTCTACCCGCTGGCTGCATGTACGGGCTACTCTTGCTCCTGCACTGCTCTTGGTCATGACCTCACATAACCCCAGAGACACAGAATAACTATCTTTAAAAGATGTTCACAAGGAAAGGAAGAGTCAGAAAGAGGGAGAACTGGAGGGCCCGAGTATTTCATTATCTCTGGGTAGATAATAATAGATCCAATAATTTTGAAAAAATTCTCTCTTGTGTTTTAGATGTGTATTTATTTTTGTTATTTCTCCCTCAAAATATGGAAAAGTAAGGAGAAAATATGAGACATTTAGCAAGTTTGGTTATATTGCTTTTAAAAGTAGCCTTAATGTATTTTTAAAACTATTTTTTACATCAGAAAAGCTGCCTGAATAAGAGGATCAACTTAGGCTTTTAAAAATAAATTTAATATTTTTACAGTATTAATGTCTGTACTTAACACGTATGATTCATATGCCATACATTTACATTGCAAAGGAAAATTACAGTTTATATTTAAAAAGAAAACCTTTTTTTCAAAAACCTTTTTATTAAAACCTTTGAAGTAAATGCTGGAAAGAAGGGATACCTTTTTATAGGCAAATTGCAGAATGTATCATTGAGTTCTATCTTTTTTTTCTGAATCAGTATAAAACTTTTTCATTATAAATATATACCTTTTCACCTTTCTCTACAGAATTTTGTTAGATTCCAGCAGTGAAATAATGATAGCTTATTCTAGAACAGTCTGCTAAATGTCCATGTACCAATATATTTTTTTTCCTTTTTGGTACTGGGAATTGAACCCAGGGACATTCTACCTCTGAGCTACATGCCCCAGCCCTCTTTTAAATTATTTTTAAAACTTTGAAACAGGGTCTTGCTGAGTTGCTGAGGCTGGCCTAGAATCTGTAAGCCTCCTGTCTCAGCCTCGTAAGTACTGTGCACACCACACACAGTGCACCAATACTTTTTGACATAGATCTTTGGCTTTGACTTCATAGCGAGTTGAGAAGGTATGCTAAAGATGCTGCCTAAAAAAAAATCAAAATGCAACAGGGAAAGAATGTAATATATACTTGATACAGAAATACTATAAATCATGCTAACTTTGGGGAATTTATCATTGTTCCGTGTAAATAAGCTAAGACTATATCCTATCTATGATTAATAATGTCCTTTCCTTTCCGGGTGAAAATCTCCTTTCTTAGTGGTCATGCAAAAACATCAAATTGGAAGCAAATTTTTACATGAAGCTTAACCTCATATAGACTAATCTAGCAGAACCAATATTTAAAAACCCATAAGACTTCTGCCCATCTGTGAGACTTCATGAATTCTTCGTGCAAGAAGAAAGTAGTGAAAAATTAATGACAGTTTCAACATATGGTGGGAGTTGGGGGAGCACTGAAATAAAAATATTCAGTGGCATTTGGAAGCAGAAATAAAACCTATTGAGGCTGAATTCATTTTGTAGATGTGGCCCATGTTATTTATCTATGATCTAAAATGGTTCAGTGTTGCATTCTAAACTATATATAGCACTCAATCAATGCTAGGTAGCTGAAATACATAGTATTTTCTGTTATTTTCTCATACTTCTATGATACAATCACTAGTCTCATATTTCAGATACCAGTGGGGACTCTTAGAAGGAAGTAGTCTGGCAGTAGTCCATCTGATAGATTACTTGGGCCAGGTATGGGAAATGCCCCATGCTGACTTCTCTTCTGGGTAATTTATGGTGCACATCAGCATATCAAAGGCTTTGAGCCATCCTACTGTATGGACATCTTTTAGGTTTGTGTAACCCACTGTTTCCCAAAACTTCGTAACTATTTTCTTTCACATAAAACATTTCCATCCATGTATTTTCCCAAAAAAGATCAAGCAAAAGGCCCTCATCCTAGTGTTACATGATCTTGGCATTGACAATTTACCATCCTCAAAATACTTAGTGCCACAGTGATCCATGTTGCAGCAGAGGACTGGGGCCAGTCATCTCCAGCAGCCGACCTCAGAGAATCAGTGTGCAAAGACACAGACCCTCCAAAGTCAAGGCTCAAAATACACATTCTGTTTTCCTATCTATTAGAACAAAGCATAAGTAGAGATTCTAACATTCCTGAAAAGAGGTCATGAAATGATGAAAATGATCAATCTCAGAGAAAACTCCTGGATTCTATAAACTATTTGCAAGCCAACTCTATCTCAAAAGAGAAAGAAAACTGGATCGAATTCATGGAGTAGCAGAATCAGGACAGGACACCTATCTTCTGTCACAAATGCCCCTTCCTAAGTGAAAACAGAATCTTTCTATTGGCTTCGGCTATCATAGGAAAAGGTGGATAAAATTCATTGAGTGGATGTCATAGATGAGATCCGCTGAAGGAGTGCTTGGGGAAAAAAAACATACAGTAACTTTTCAAAGATGACAAATTTTCTAAGGTCGACATGAGGAGGAAAGAAAATACAAAACAAATTTTCCATATTCAGAACTGAAGTGTGACTGTGAGGGGGAAAATCATAGGTAAATTTCTTCACAGAATTTACTTCCTTTATTCAACTGTTCTTTTTGCTCTATTTTTATTCTTTTTGATTTTGTAACTGTATCAGTTAAGGTAGAACCAAAGAAATAGAATCAATAGGAAATAGCATGCTGAGAGATTTATTGCAGGGAATTGACTTAATGTGATTGTGGGGTGGATTGAAATGATGAAAATCTATAGGACAGGCCATGAGGAAGGGCAGGCGGAAACTCCCAGGCACAGGCAGAGTTCCCTCTTCATCCGGAAGTCCCAGGCTGCTTTCAAGTGACTGAATCCGATCATACAGATTATGTAGGATTAGCTAGGATTATCTCCCTTTCTTAGAGTCATCTGTTTATAGACTAGCCATTACATATTCAAACTACCTCACAGCAACACCTACAGTAGTTAGTGTGGGTTTGCGTAACTGAGAGTTATAACCAGCCAAGTTGATACATAAAACTGATCATCACAGGGACATGTGAATTTATAGATATAATTTATAGTTAGTAAGTAAATATGACTGAAAGTGTGTAGATTCTAGCTAGGTATCTATGAACCAACTATATACACACTGCACATAGACAAATGATATGGTATAATATAATGACAATATGATATATAATACATAATATAATAACAAATGATATAATAACATGCCATAGTCCAGTAATTATGGGATATTTCCTAGTTTTAAGCAGGGCTTTATACAACATATAACAGCAGCCCAGAGTAGCCTATCCAGATGTCAGTGACCGTCCCGTGGTGTACCTGGGGGGAAAAAAATAACGCAGACCCAGAGCAGATTGAAAGAGGCAGGCCAGGGGGCCTCACTCTTAGGCAAAGGCCCCGCTGGACACTGGTCCACAGCTTTTATTCATTCTTGAGGGGGGAGTTGAGATATGGATGCTACTGCATACATGAGAGCGTGGGAAGTAAAATTTAACTAGTATACATGCAGTGAGGGCTAGAGGTTAACATTTAACTGGGCAGGCCACAGTTAAATTGTAGAGAGTCATTGAGATAGTGGTTAGCAATAAAACCGCTGAGGATGTGCAAAAGATCCTTGAGACAATGTTTGACAAGTGGGATATTTGGGAATAGGCTCTGGCAAGAGACACAGGAATGTTTACCTTGGAAGAACAGGCTGCTTTCAGATAGCTCATCAGTCTGACCATAGCTTTCCATGAACCTTAGACCTTTCCAAGGCAAATGTTAACCTGTTTCTGGCAGTAGCATTCTCCACATCCAGGGTCGGTGTTGGTGTTGGCTCTCCCCTCCACATTCAGGGTCGGTGTTGATGTTGGCTCTCCCCTCTCATTAGTGGTTGAGTGTCCTCTGTTTATTTCTCTCTTCTGCCCCACTTCTTCAGGAGATCTCTCCCATCAACAAGGTGAACTGACCATCCGAGATAACTTCCAGAGCTCTAATTTCTACACTCTAAGCAACAAAAGGGCAAAAGGTAGGAAAAGTTGGCCCTTCTCTTAAAGATCTTTCTAGAAGTCCCACACTTTTGCCTGTACTTCGCTGGCCAGCATTTGGTCCCATCGCCAGGAAGCGTGGTGAGGTGGAGTAGGGAATGCAGCCTCTGGTTCTGGGTGGCAGTGTGCCCAGCTAACATCTGGGCTTCTGTCACCGAGAAGCAAAGGGAAAATGAATGCTGGAGCATGTGACCTTCACATCTCTAAGTACATACTATAGATGTCCCCAAATGCCCATGTGTTAAAGACATGGTCCCTAGCTCGGCAGTAATGGGAGATGGTAGAGACTCTAGGGGGTGAGGCCTAGTGGGATGTCTTTAGGTTGTTGGGGGTGTGCCCTAAAGGGCATGTGCCCTAAAGGACCCTGGTCTTTTCCTGTTCCTCTCCTTTACTTCCTGGCCACAAAGTGAGGAGCTTCCTCCACTGCACACTCCCTCTATGATGTCCTGTCTCATCATTGGCCAACCAACCACGGAATGGAGTCTCCAAAACAGTGAGTCAGAGTAAACCTTTTCCCTTTATATGTTGATTATCTCAGGGTTTTGTTATAGTAAAGGAAAGGTCACTAACAGAAAATTCAGCCTGTCATAGCAATGCTAGTACAGTCTCTGTGAGATTGATTCTTAGTGTGAGCTGAGTAGGTGCAATATGTGTAATTGTCAGGTGTACATGTGGGTTTTGTTGTTGTTGTTGTTGTTTTGTTGTTGTTGTTTATCTAGCTTTTTGACACTTTGCCAGGTTAGCAACTTCTGTACCCTCTCTCTTTTTAACATATTGAAGCCAGTGTACCCAAAACATCAGACTTAGGTCTGAAACTCTTATGCTAGAAGGGGCTTCCGAAGCTATGGCCCAATGCTTTGGAATTGTCATCAAGTAAGTTATTTTGACTTTGACTTTATGCTGATAGCAGCAACTGGGCAGCTGTCTTATTCCCAGCTCAACACTTTATATACAGTTTTGGTGAATGAATTTGTATGTGTGTATTTCTGGTTTTTTTAATGTCTCGTTTTCTTTTGTTTGTTGATCTTCAGTATTGAGGTTTGAACTCAGGAACATTCTACCTCTGAGCTATACACCAACCCATTTTTTATTTCAGGGTCTTGCTGAGTTGCTGAGAGCCTTGCTAAGTTGCTGAGCCTGGCCTAGAACTTGCAATCCTCTTGTCACAACCTCCCCAAGTACTGGGATTACAGGCCTGTGCCAGGATGCCTGGCTTTCTTGTGTTCTTGGACCCTCTGTTATTCATATCTTAGACAGTACACTCTATGAGGGAAAAGGGTTGTCCTGCCTCCTTTTTACAGCATAACCTCGGGGTTTGGTATGTTTCTGATATTGTTGCTGTAGTGAATCAATTTTTTTTTCTATTTTTTCCAGCTTTGATTTCTGAAAATTATTTGAAACCTTTCATTATATATTTGCCATCTCCCTTTCTTATCATGAAATTTCCCTCCTTAAATATTGACATAAAATTATTACTTTTGTATTTAATAAAGGAGGTTTAAACATGAGCATAAAGGAATGTACGCTGCAGTGAGTGCCAATGTTTCAGAGAGGAATATAATTTACTTTTAGGTTATCAAACCTTCAAGAAGTAGGTATATATAGAGAACAGTATTTGCTTCTGTTTGTGTGAAGAAATGCATCATTTGCTCATTACTGATTTCTTTGGTTAATGTTGAAATGCCTTTGACTGTGCAATAATGAGGTTGAATACCTTTTCCTTATTGCAGTAATTTGTAATCATTTACAAGGTTGCAGAGTAATAATTTTATTATTGCTGTTAGGAGATGAGTCCATTAGGAAACCGATTGCCAACTGTTTAGCCCTCGCAGCACCGTGTAAAGAGAATTATGATACCAATCACTGTTTTCCATGAGACATTGGTCTTTAATTGGTGATACCGGAGTACAATAACAGCCAGCAGAGAACTGCTGAAAGCCATATTTTCCCCCAGATGGCCATAAAGGGACCAGGGTCTTCCCACAGTCTAAGTCGCACTTTAGCCCTGCATTTTGTATTCTCTGCGACTTTGAACATTTTCATTTCTTCCCTTGTTATGACCTACTCCTGTGTCTGGCACTGTGTTTGGAAAAAGCTCATTAACTATTATGTATTCAATTTTGCTTATAATATGTAAGACAATTATAAAATGTAGACAACCATTTGGTTATTATGTTGTTTGAGATATTTTTTTCCTTCCTTCAAAAAGAAAATGACTGCTGGGTGTGGTGATGCACACCTATAATCCCAGTTCTTGGGAGGATGAGACAGGTTCCAGGCCAGCCTCATCAACTTAGTGAGACCCTCAGCAACTTAGTGCTGGTGGGGATATACAGAGGTAGAATGCCCCTGGGTTCATTCCTTAGTACTCCCTCCCCCCCCCCAAAAAAAAAGCAGATGACAGCCTTAAGCTCAGAAATGTAGAGAGTGAGAAAGACCAGTATTCCCACCACTACTGCACACAGAAAAATTTGAATGAACTTCAAATTAATGAATTTTCTTAAATTCTTCCAAGAATGAAGGTAACAGAGGCAGACATGGATGATAATTAAATGTTACATGATTCCTTTTACAGATATTCTGGGGGGAAAAAACCTATAGGGATGGGAAACAGTTTGGTGGCTGTTTGGAGTTGAATTCTAGAGAAGGGACTGACTGCAATAGCATCGCAGAGAAGAACTTGAGGATGACATAAGTAGGGTCACCAACCGCCATCTTAGTTTTCCAGAACCATTTCAGTTTGAAATGGGGGGGTCCTGTGTCCTAGGAATCCCTTTAGATTCTGCAACACAGAGTCACTGGCGACCCTGAGTGGAAGTGCTCTGTGGGACACGAGGGTGGCAGACATATATGCCGTTGTCCGAGTCCATTGGGCTGGACTTCACCAAGTTGAGCTTCGCTGTATGAAGAGATTCTTGAAACATCAGATACTGTGTCACAGGCCACAGGGCATGATACAGGCTGTGGCCAACAAATCCAATTGTACTAGAAATAAAGGCATTTGTCAGAAATTGGAATCTGGTTGCCTGGGTACAAATCTGCTCATATGAGAAACAGAATATGATCATAAAAGAAGATATGTTGAATTTTGAGGAATGCATGATAGAAATCTGCAAATATATGCAGGGCTCTCATAAAGAAAATGGATTAAACCACTTGGAATCAGCCAGTGTGAAGTACTTAATTCTCCCAAATGTGTACAATGCACAGCCTGAAAATACATTCTGTGGTCCTGCATAATTTGAAATAATTACTAAATATCTTTTTTTTTGGGTACTGGGGATTGAACTCAGGGACATTCTACCTCCAGGCTACACCCCCAGCCCTTTTTATTTTCTTTTACTTTGAAACAGGGTTTTACTAAGTTGGTGAGGCTAGCCTTGAACCTGCAAGCCTCCTGTCTCAGACTCCCAAGTACTGGCTGAGCCACCACACCCAGCTACTAAATATGTTGAGATTTTATTTTCCTTGTTCATAAAATGAATCAGTTACATTGGAAATCTCCTTTGCTCTTATTTGATGACACAATGGTCTCTGGAACTTATCATATCAACATTTAAATCTTGGCTCCAAAACTTTGTAGCTCTGTGACTTTGGTTAAATTATTCAACTTATCTGTGCTTTTATTTTTCTTCTTCGAATAAACATTATAATGGCACATTTCATTGCTAGTATAAAGGTAAAATGAGATCATACCTACAAAGCATAACATGATGGTTGGCATATAATAAATATGGATGATATCATATCCCATATATTCTAAGTGGTTTGCTAGCATTATCATTTGGCATTTCTAGTTTTCGAATTTATATAGTACAGAAGAATATATAAACTAAAGTGTCACCATAGACTTTTTTCCCAGTTTCAAAAAAACACAATTCTTGTAACTTTAACTTTATCACCTACATACAAGAATGGAGTTGACAAGAACATAGAAGAGTGTTACATGCAAGAATTTTTATGTAACAGAAAAACAAACAAAAAAAACCTGAGCAATTTTCTTATTTGACCTTGGGGTCAGGCCCTTTTTACTGCAGAGTTTAGACATAGTTACTGTAATAATGCAATGCCAAAATTAAAGAACTAGATATTTCTTTCCAATCATCCATTGGAAGCCACCACAGAGAAATATCCAGTTAATGAATTGTTAGGATAGAAAGCAGGAAATGCCAGTCTTCCTGGTTTATCATCATTCGTTGGAGATATGTATATATTTTATACTCTGTAGGGGCCATGAATAGTGCTAGTGGTACAAATTACAAAAATGAGTATGGAAAGGCATATAGATCAATGAAAAAAATTGAGGGTCCAAAAATTTGGCCTCATCTATATGACCAATTAAATTGTGCAAAGGGTATCAAGACAGTTCAGTAAGGAAAGGGATATCTCTTCAACAAATGTTGCTGGGACAACTGGCTATCCATCTGCAAAAGAATTAAATTGGAGCTGTGCATGGTGGCACATGCCTTTAATCCCAGTACTTGGGAGTCTTAGACAGGAGGATTGAAGGTTCAAGACCAGCCTTAGCAATTTAGCAAGACTCTCAGCAACCTAGCAAGACCCTGTTTCAAAACAAAAATTTAAAAAGGCTGGGCGTGTAGCTCAGAAGTAGAATGCTCCTGGGTTCAATCCCCAGTGCTCCCCCCAAAAAGAATGAAATTAGACCTCTACTTCAAACCATAGACAGACCTAAACATAAGAGCTAAAACTTTGTAGAGCTCTTAGAAGAAAATATGGGCATAAATCTTTGCAACCTCAGATTAGGCAATGGTTTCGTAGATACAACACCAAGGGCACAAGTTTAAAAAAGAAGAAAAATAGGGTTTTATTAAAATAAAAACTTTTGTGATGCAAAGGACATCATCAAGCAAGTGGAAATGCACTCCTACAGAATGAGAGGAAATATTTGCAAATCCTCTCTGAGAGGAGACTTGTTATCTATAGCATATAAAGAAACACAGTTGATAGCAGAGTTGGTGAGGATGTAGAGAATCTGAAACATTCATACACTACTGACAGGAATATGAAATGGTGGCACCACCTTGGAAATCATTCTTGCAATTCCTTAAAAGGTTAAATGGGGATTTATATGACCCAGTATTCTACTCCTAAGTAAATACTCAAGAGCACTTAAAACGTAAATCCACACAAACTTGCACAAGGATATTTGTGGTAGCATTTATCATCATATCCAAAAATTGTAAACAAACTAAGGGTTCATCAACTGATGAATTGATAAACAAAATGGGTAAACAAAATCAATAGAATGGAATAATGTGCTAGTCAGTTTTCTGTTACTATAACAAAATCCCCAAGATAATACCTACCATTGGCAATTTAATACCTACCATTTGGGAGGGTTCAGTCCATGGTTGGTTGGCCCCACTGCTTTTGGGCCTGTGGTAAAGCAGGAGTGCGTGAGGAGGAAGCTTCTCATTTCATTAGGGAGGAAGCTACTCATTTCATGAAAGCTGGGAAGTGAAAGAGAGAAGCAGGAAGGGGCCTGCCTGAATATCCCCTTCAACAGAACACTTCCAATGACCTATGACCTCCACTTGCTCCCACCTCTTAAAGGTTCTGCCACCTCTCAATAGCATCAAGTTGAGAACCACGTCTTTAACACATGGGTCTTTGGGGGACACTCCAGAACCAAATGATCATAAATAACATTCATCAATAAAAAGGAGTGAAATACTGATGCATAATACAACATTGGATGAACCTCAAAAATATGCTGAGTGAAACAAGCCAATCACAAAAGGCCACATAGTATTTGATTTCATTTGTATGACAGGTCCAGATAGGCCAATCCTTAAAAGCGGAAAGCAAATTAGTGTTTGTTTCTGGTTGAGGAGCAGGGAGTAGAATGGAAACGAGTTTCTTTTAGGGGTGATAAAAATATTCAAATTTAGATTGTAGTGGTTATAGTATAGTGTAATTCAAAGTTAGACCATGCAACTGTATGAAATATACTAAAACCCATTGAATTGTCCATTTTAAGTAGGTGAATCAAACTGTGTATGAATGTATCTCAACTAAGCTGATATTTTTTAAAGCCCTGTCATAAAAGGTTTCTCATCTAGTCGGATAGAATGGCAAATGAACACATACTTATGTAATAGCAGAGGAAAACATGAGGCCCCTTGGAAGAGAGAGAAGATGGGTCACACTTGACTTATGCTTCCAGGTTGTTGTACGTTTTCTCCCATGGTATTAGGGATTGAGTTTATAAACTCAACACCCACAAAGCCCTTATAACTTAAGTTCATGACAGGTAACAAGTATATGTTGCAAACTGAAATATAGATTTAAAAAAATCTTTATTTTTCCTTCTCTATAAGAATTTAAAAAAAACAAGTGAGAATGGGATAGTATTATTTTACAAGTGTATGCAATTTACCTACACCTTTTTTTTATTTTTTATTTTTTATTTTTTACTTTTTTGCAGTACTGGGGATTGAACCTAGGGGCAATCTACCTCCAAACTACACCCCCAGCCCTATTTTATTCTTTATTTTGAAACAGGGTCTCACCAAGTTGCGGAAGGCCTCACAAGTTGCTGAGGCTGGCTGCGAACCTGTGATCCTCCTGTCTCAGCCTCCCAAGTACTGGGATTACAAGTGTGTGCCACCATGCCCAGCTACACATTTTTACATATGTATAATCAGTGTAATTATACAAATTTATAATTTATAAGATAATATCATGCACATATTTTTATATATAGACATAGCCCATATACATGTAAATTTAGTGACTATATATTGTATGATTTATAGGGGGACAAGGTAAATTTAGCATAGCACACATTAAATTCATGGGATATCATATACACATGGGAAAACAGAAAACAAATTGAAAAATCTGTCCATATCAAATTGATAAAGTAACATCAGAGAATATTAAAATAGTAGCCTCTAGTCCAAGTCTCTTTTTAGAAATAGAAATCCCATTTTCTGTGTTGTCCTTGCTGGAGCACCTGGTCATGCCTGAATGTCTCCACTGATGAGAAGCTCACTCCTCTACAGAGCTGTGTGTCCCCACTGGCCAGCTCAAATCAAATAGAAAGTGTGTTCAGAACTTCTCTCTAGGCAGCGGCTCCAAAAATTTAAGGTTTACCCTTTGGAACCCCAGAAATAGGCCCTTCCATGTTTCACATACTGTTAAACTATACTTGTATCTTACATATCTATCACTATTTGGTATTTTTTTCAAGCTGTTTCAGGTACATGACTTCAGTTCATTCTGAGAACAAACTGTGACGGTTGCAGAGGTATGATCTTCTCAATTTTTTAGATGAAATGCATAGGCTTCTTTATCAGGGTTCATAAACAGAGACAATAGCATCACATTTAAGTGGGGGAATTATATTTGTCTGGTTATTTTTTAAGATATCAGAAGACTCTCTGAATCTTTGGCTACTCTATAAGGACAGGATATCCATTAAGTAACCTGTAAAAACTCCCAGAACCACAGCCCACAACTTTTCTGGTGGCCGCTGAGCCTAGACGAGTGGCCTCCTCATCCAGTCCCCAAGATCAACGCCTCCCCTTCCTACCGCTCCATTCTTACCTGAGCTATGTGGGAGCATCTCGTGGGTGGAAGATAAGTCATACATCTGCACCTTAGTGACAAGGGAAGCTAGAAAATGTAGTTTTTGCTGATTTTTACAGAGGAGGGTAGACACACAATGCAAGAAAATATCAAAATATAGAGAGAGTAATTAAATTGTTTGAAACTGTCAAAAGGGACAGATGCCCACTATAGCTTCCTAATTTATTTTTGTGATGCCTGACTTTCCCTTCCCAAATTATCTTCTAGGTTTTTCTGTTTTGTTTCTATACACTTTTGAACCTTCACATGGAACTTTACATCTATGTCTGTTTACCTTAAATTTGCCAGCTGGGGCTCCTCCCTTCCAACTCTTCAGGTCGGGTCCACACTGTTTTGTCACTCAGAAGAGCGATGCAACCCAGGTTTTCTTACTAGTATTTTTAATAGTGGCCCTTTCTAGTTCTATGGGGGTGTATCAGAATATCTCTGCTGTAGTGATGCCAGGATGTGTCTCAGTCAACAGTCTCACTGGTATAATCCAAAACAACTGACCACAGCACTTAGAAGAAGGAAGATTTATTTGCTCACAGTATTCTGGAGATTCAGGGTTCAGTCCACGTGAGGCTGGGTCTGTGGAGCTAAGGGCATAGTGGCGGGAAGCAGAGAGAGGGAAGAGTGAGGCTCTTCTCTCACATCGTGGAGGCCAGAAGCCAAGAGAGAAGCCAGAGAGTGAGCAAGCACAGAGATTCAAAGACACAAGCACAATCCTTAAGGCCACACCCCCAAGGACCCACCTTCTCCAGCCTTACCTAGGTAAACCCATCACAATGGATTTACATGCTGATGAGGTTACGACCCTCATGACTTAATTACATCAACTCTGAATTCATACATGAGCTCTTCAGGGGACGTTCCGTATCTAACCATAACATTATGAAAATGTTAGCAAGCATACCCTAGTACGCTCTCTATTTTAGAATCCCTACTCAGCCATGTAGTTATTCAAGCTTCTACAAATGCATCTGTCTTTCCAACTTTCCCTTAAGAAAAACAAGAGATGGTAGATCACCTTTATTGGATGCCTTGTTTCTATCAAGATACACGGTACCTGCAGACATCCTCTACTCTATTAGCATAGGAAACCTACTTAAAAAGGAAAGAATCTTAGTGTGCTATTACTTTCCCTTAAATGATCTGTGTCCATTCCTAGGGATCATTTCTTCCTTTTCTCAGTACTTACCTGTCCATAAACTTACTCTAGAATTTTAGTATCGACTAAAGGCTTAATGGTTTCTACTATATAGATGGACTTCCCAACATAATCATCTCTTCTTCTGCTTCTGGGTTCCCTAGAGCAGTAAAAACAAGACAAAACACAAAACCTTAAAAATAGATAAAAATAGAAAATAAAAAAGACACAAAACACTAGACTTTCCAGTCTTAGCACATTCCGGTTGATGTCTTCATACCACCCATAGCAACTTACTTGATTTGCAGTAGGTACTTTTCCCAATATTTCTTTTTATTTCTACCCATAACATGTTATTTTATAGTTGTTAAGTGTAGGTGGTTTGTTTGTTGTATGTGTGCACACGTGTGTGAGTGTGTGTGTGTGTGTGTGTGTGTGTGTGTGTTACTGGGGATTGATCTCAGGGGCATTCTATCCCCAGCTACACTCCCAGCCCTTTTTAGTTTGTTTTGTTGTTTTTAGTTCTCTAAGTTCCTGAGGGTCTTGCTATGTTGCTGAGGCTGGCCTTGAACCTGCAATCTTCCTGTCTCAGACTCCCAAGTACTGGGATTATAGGCATGCGCCACAACACCTGCTTAAATATGTTTTAATGAATGCAAAAAGACTGGCAAAAGTAGAAGAGTACAGAAATTTGAAAAACTCAAAAGGCTTCCAGTATTAAGGAGATGATTCGACTGACTGACTCGTTCATCCATGCCTTTCAACAGTACTGATGGGTGCTGCTGGGCATGCTCTCTTCCTGGGGTAAGGCTTCGGTCTCTGTACTTTACTCCCAAAACAGAGCTGTGAATGAGGCCAGGGGCAGAATATCAGAGGCATTTTCTGGGATTACTATGCTCAGAGCTGGGTGCACAACACAGCTGCCCAAAGACAAACAGGGCTAGAAGATGAGGAAAGGGTGTGTGTTGACGGGACCACCTGAGTGCCTGCGTCCTGCTCTCTGGGAGCCAGGGCCAGCTGTGGCCTTCACAGTCTTGTGATCTGATAAATTCTATGTTTGCTTAATCTAGTTCGTGTTCCATTTGTGTCACTACAACAGAAAGGACACTAAGAAGATTCTACTGTCAGTTTTACTTTTAGGTGTGTTTGCAGGGATTTTCTTCTTCTTTTCTTTTTTTTACCTTCAGAACTGTATGCAGGACACATAGAGAGGCTATGCCAGGGGCTGTTCTGTTCTCTCTGTTGCACAGGGATGGAATGAATAATAGAGCAGGGTATAATGGGTATGGTTAACAGCAGTATGTTTAAAGCATGATAAGTCTATCTAGGAAAAATATGACTAAATGGAAAAATACAAAACCTACCCTCTGCCCTCCACCTGCAACCATCACTACCTCCCTCCTGCCTAGAACCTTTGGCTTGAGACCTGCTATAATCTAAAGCTTTGATCAGCACCCATCCCCGCTCCCAGATCCTGTTGCCAAATAAACACTAGAGTCATTGGCAAATTTGTTTCTCCTAGAATTTTTTATATGTAGAGATTTTTAGGCTGAGTCATATGTTGCCTTTAACACACTATTTCATCTTCGTGGTTAACCTAGGAACTTATGTTCATTTCAGTAAAAGTTTGTCACCTAATTTGAGCTTTAACTGAATCACCCGTCTGCTGGTCTTTTCTAGTCTATTCAGTAGATGTCACCTTGGGTCAGGGAAATCAAGAAAGGTACAGTTGAACCAGCAGCACAGTGAACAGGAAACAGCTACTTGGTTTGGAACAAGTCTTAATAGCATTTGTCGTCCATTGATTTGGTTAGTTATATATATTTGGTCCAATTGTTCTTTTTCTCTTCAAAAACACAGGCTCCTGGATTTTGCTTAACTTAGCTGTAGTATTTAAAAGAATTTAATGTCCTCTCCTCTGACCTACAGTTCTTGCCAATGGCTAAAGCTTTAAAATGTTCCATAGAAGTTGCATTAAAAGACTCACTTGAGCCAGGCATGGTGGCGCACGCTTGTAATCCCAGTACTTGGGATGCTGAGACCAGAGGATCCGGGTTCGTGGCCAGCCTCAGCTAGTTAGTGAGGCCCTCCACAACTTAGTGAGACCCTGTTTCAAAATAAAGAAAAAAAAGGACTGGGGGTGTAGCTGAGGTAGACTGCCCCTGGGTTCCATCCCCAGTACCGCCAAAAAGAAAAGACTCACTCATGGAGGTAATGGTATTGATTAATTGACGGATTTGAAAGTATAGATTGGCTTGTTGCCCACAATTTATGAAACCCAAGAGGACCATCGCTGTATCTTAATGATGCTTTATACCACAAACAACTAGCAGTTTCAGCACGTAATAAGAACCAAATATAAGTTGATAAATCAAAGTTCATACATGAATAAATAAATGAATGGACAAATTTTATACCTCTGAAGACGTTATGTTGAGTGAATATTTTTCTATAAAGTATGTAATGTTCTATTAGACTTAAAAATATGTTGGGGGTTCTTTGGGGTACATACGGATTATAAAATTGATTTTTATTTTTATTATTTCTGTGATACTGGGTATTGAACCCAGGGGCATTCTACCTCTGAGCTACACACCCAGCCCTATTTTATTTTTATTTTGAAACAGGGTCTCACTTGGTTGATGAGAGTCTCACTACTTACTGAGACTGTCCTCGAATCTATGATCCTACTGTCTCATTCTACCAAGTACTGGGATTACAGGCATGCACCATCACTCCCAGCTTAAAATTTATTTTAAATAGATCCATTTCATTTGGGGCATATTTCTCCTACAGGAGATGTGTTCACAGCTTTTTCTCCAACACTACGTAAAACCCAACTACATAATTTGGCTATTTGTGCTGCTATAAATATAGTTATGCATGTATCACTATAATATTCTGACTTCAATTCCTTGGGAGAGATACCCAGGAGTGATATAGCTGGGTCATACAGTGGTTCCATTCCCAGTTTTCTGAGGAATCTCCACACTGATCTCCATAGCAGCTGTACTAATCTGCAGTCCCACCAACAGTGTCTAAGAGTTCCTATTTCCCCACACCCTCACCAGCGTTTATTGTTGTTTGTATTCTTGATGATTGCCATTCTAACTCAAGGAACTTCAGGTAAATAAGGAGAGAAACCAGTTGTAGAGTGGAAGGGGATTTGGGGTGGTCGGTGGGGAGGGCAAAAGGGAGACTTGATGAAGAAAACAGTTCAAGTAATGCTATGTACATATGTAAAGTCATCAATGTCAATTTCAATAACATGTATGGGGAGGGGAGGGAGCAGATTTGGATCTGGAGGGAAACACACCAAGTGCTTGTGACTGTCGGTCTCTGTCACCCTGAACCTCATTATGATGTACAATTACAGCGCACCAATAAAAGTATTGTTTTCAAGGACTGGTGGTGTAGCTTGGAGGTAGAATGCAAAAGACAGAATGAGTGAGCTACAAGCCTCGTCATTGCACCTACTATTTTTCTGTCTACTATTGAGTCCACCTACAGTAGCTAAACTTAACAAAACATTTCTCACAATCTTAACAGAAAAAAAGCTAAAGATTACCCAACTTAATTATCAAAATAACTTTAATGCATTATGTGAAGATGCATTATTATCTGAGAGAAAGAAAAATAAAGACATTCAAAGAAAAATAGTCATGAATCAACTAATAAAGGACATTCAGGGAATGTATCTTCTCACCTGTGAATAAGATAGTAAGGTTCATTTTTGTTTCATTTTCTAATCTACTTTAATTAAGATGGGGAAATAAATCAGATCAGTACATAAGTTTGTAAAAGAGACAAGTGTGTATATGTGCAAAATAGCTATATTCTTATAAAACAATATTAAATTTTTCTGAATGTGATTTTATTTATCATAATTAAACCTACTCTTTTTCATTGGTTTCATGTTTTCTAAATCAAACATCCAACTTGTGTGAGGACACAGCCTACTCACACCTGAATAAAGAGCTTTTTATTTTATTATCAAGCTCTTCTCAGGTTCAAATCAAAACCATTAAGTGCACACGTTTCCCAGATAGGCGTACAAGTAAGAACTTGGACACTGGGAATAGCCAGAGAAACTTAGCTCTTAGTTCTGCCCTAGAGACAGGATAACATCTCACTGAACTTTAGTTTTCTCCCATGAAATGTAGAATAATTGATAACAATATTGTTCCTTTGAGAAGGCAATGAGATAATACTTTTTTAAATGCTCAGCGTGATATTTGACATAGGAAGTGATGTTCATAAAAATAAGTGCTATTACCATAGAATGTAGAGGAAATCTTATCAGCCTCTAGGCAGTAGTGCCTGTTTTCTAAAAAATTAAAAGAAATGGAAGATTATGAATTTTTAAATGTAATAAATAAAATATTTAGTCAGACGATTGCGTTATTCCCAAATTTTTATTTTGAACAAGTTCAAACATGGAGAAAACTTTCTAGAAGTATATAATGAACCTTATATATTTTCCAAGTTTCACCAACTGTTCTCTTTTTGCCCCAGAGGTGAGATTTCTTCCTCTTCGTGTTTTAATACATGTTCAGGAATGTCTTAAAAGCAAGGACTTCCTCCTACAAATCCTTAACATAAAGATCACATTTGAGAAATTTAACACTGATATCCTACTAGTATGTAATATATAAAAAAATGTCTAGACATATTCAAATTTCCCCAACTGTCCTAAAAGGTTCTTCATAGCTATTTCATGTATATTTTCATTTTGATACAGAATCCAATCAATAATCATCATTTGCATTAATTGTTATGTGTCTTTTTTTGTTTTTGTTTTTGTTTTTGTTTGGTCTCTCCAAAGAAACTGCCAGGGATTTTTTTTCTCTTGTCTTTCATGATTTGGATTTGAAGAGTCTAGACCAGTTGTTCCAGATCGGTGGTCCATTCCTCAGTTTGACTCTGTGTGATTCTTTCCTGGATTCTAGATTCCAGCTCAACTTGGAGGCCAGACCCCGTGTCAGTGGTGCGGTGTGCTTTCCACGAGTCATGGGCAGGCACATGGTGTCTCACTTCTGTGATGCCTGTGATCTCTTGCAGTGCTCATTCCACCAGATTACATTGTGTATCCACTTCCCTGTTCCTTGTATAGTTAATAAATCATCTATAAAGTGACACTTTGAGAAGAGGTATGTCCTCTTCCCTAGCAGCTTCTCACCCCGTAGTTTCAGCATCGAATTATGATCCTTTCTGAGTCAGTTATTGTAACACAGTGTGCAAAACAGTGACTTTTCTAATCCACCATCATTCTGCATTTATTAGTTGGCATTCTTCTGCAAAGAAGATCCCTCTGCCATCCTGACATAGAATCACTATGGACTCATTGAATTTTTAAACGATCATCAGATGTGTTAGAGCACACTTAATATGGGCAAGCTAAGTGTGCCACAAGTTTTTCAGTTCTACAACTGTGCACTGTCTCTGCAGAGCACTAGCAGTGATCCAAAGCTTGTAGCGAAAATCCCGGTATATGACAGCTCCTTTATAAGAACTTTAAACATCTTATGAGTTTTAAAGATAAGTGTATGCTTTGTAATTTCTGATGATTTTTTGTAGGATTATTATGCTTTATACATTAATAGAGACCAAATTTAGTCTGGAATAAATAAGTTGTATATAAATCTCTATCAATTGTAATACTCTTTAGGATATAAATTAATACCTTTAAACCAGGCGTGGTGGCACATGCCTGTAATCCCAGTAGCTGGGAGGCTAAAACAGGAGGATTGCAGGGGGTTTAAGGCCAGAATGTGGTAACTGAGGGAGACCATGTTTCAAAATAAGAAGATAAAATAGGGCTGTGGATGTTTCTCAGAGGGAAAAATGCCCCTGAGTTCAATCCCCAGTACCACAAAATAATAATATTATTACCCTTTATTGATCACTATGTAAAACACAGGGATGGAACTGGTACCCAGGCACAGAACTTTACACTTGTTTATCCTAAACAGATACAATGGCATATTAAAAACACTTATTATCATGTGCTTCATAAGCCTTCCTTGGAATAATTATTTGTTCTAGTCAGAAAAAAATAATAACAGGTTTTCGACCCAAGGGTAGAAATCTGTATTGGGTTTCCATTTACAGAACTATTCTATTTAAAGTTGCTGACCTAGAAACGTTCCCAATTCTACTGATGCCGTAGCTTTCCATGTCATCATGAAGAGATATTATTATATCTATTGTCTAAAAATTAGAAATTGCCTTTTAAGCAATCTGGTTTTCCTTTGTGGTTAGTTTTAAGCTTTTCTTCGTGCTTCATTGCTCTAAAATTTTACCAGAAGGTAGGTTATAATTTGGATCTGGTCTGTCCCCCAAAGTCTCATGGGTTAAAGATATGGTAGCTAGACTGTAGTGCTATTAGGTAATAGAAATTTGAGTGAGGAGGTGAGACCTAGTGGGAGGAAGTTAAGTCATCGAAGGTGTGTCCTGAAGGGGAGATTAGAGCTGTGGTCCTTCCTCTCACTTTCTTTGTTTCCAGGCTACCATGAAGTAAGCAGCTTTTCCCTACCATGTCTTCCCCCTCAAGATGTTCTGCCCCAACATGGGCCCAAAAGCAGCAGAGTCAACTGACCATGGATTAAAACCTCTAAAATCATGAGGCAGGATGAATTTTCCTCCGTTAACTTGATTTTTCTCAGGTATTTCGTCACAGTGATGGAAAGCTCACTAGCCCAAGTTATCAAGTAGTGAAACTACTCTTATGCATCCTTCAATTTGGATAGACATAGGATCTTTTCCTTTTAATCTCCATGTCACTTATCTGCCAGTATTTTCTACCTCTTCATTACTCTTTACAACTTCTATATAACTTTTTTCCTAAATCCCTCCTTTTCCTTTCTATTTTTTCATCTGTCTAATCCACTTGGCCAAATTATTTGCTACCTGAACTTCCATATGCAGATTTTCAGATCTATTTAATTTTAATAGTGCCTTGTTTTCTTTTTCATAATATACTAATTTTTTTCTTTTATGTCCAAAATTATTTTTAAACATTTCTTTTATAGTCCTTCTTTATATTATCATGTTCTTTCCTTCAATTCTTGAGATAATTCTTTTAATCAAAGTATATAGTATCCTTAAGCACTGTGTGGTTTTATAATTGGGAGTTCCTCCTTAGATGGGCTTTTTTTGCTGTGAGAATCCAGGGCGGTAGCCGAGCATGGTGGCACAAGCCTGTAATCCCAGTACTTGGGAGGCTGAGACAGGAAGATCGCAGGTTCAAGGACAGCCTCAGCAAGTAGTGACACTCTCATCAACTTAATGAGACCCTGTTTCAAAATAAAAATAATTTGGGGCTGGGGGTATAGCTTGGAGGTAGAATGCCCTTGTGTTCAATCCCCAGTACCAAAAAAAAAAAAAAAAAAAA
>PVJS01015623.1:0-38649 GCA_004027185.1 Glis glis | reverse complement strand
TATTAATTCTTGTTTTAATTTCCTGTGCTTTGGAGGTCTTGTTGAGGAAGTTTCTACCTGTGCCTATATGTTGGAGTGTTGAACCTATGCCTTCTTCTAATAATTTCACAGACTCTGGTCTAACTTCCAGGTCTTTAATCCATCTCGAGTTGACTCCTGTGCAGGGTGAGAGGTAAGGATTTAGTCCCATTTTTCTACACGTAGATAACCAGTTTTCCCAGCACCATTTATTGAAAAGACTGTCCTTTCTCCAACGTATGTGTTTAGCACCTTTGTCAAAAATCATCAAAGGAACCCATCAAGAGCCTAAAGAGAAAGCCTACAGAATGGGAGAAGATATTTGCAAGCTAGCCCTCTGACAGAGGTCTAATATCTAGGATATACAAAGAACTTAAAAGGCTTTACACTAAGAAAATAAATAATCTGATCAAGAAGTAGGCAACTGAAATGAATAGACACTTCACGAAAGAAGAGATACAAATGGCCAATAGATACATGAAAAAATGTTCAACATCATTAGCAATCAGGGAGATGCAAATCAAAACTACTCTAAGATTTCATCTAACCCCAATTAGAATGGCAATCATTAAGAAGTCAAACAACAACAAATATTGGCGAGGATGTGGGGAAATCGGGACTTTTCTACACTGTTGATGGGATTGCAAACTAGTTCAACCACTATGGAGATCAGTGTGGAGATTCCTCAGAAAACTGGGAATGTATCCACCATATGATCCGGCTATACCATTACTGGGTATCATACCAAAGAGATTGAAACCAGAAAACTACAGTAATATATGTATACCCATGTTCATAGCAGCACAATTCACAGTGGCCAAATTATGGAACCAACCTAGGTGTCCATCAACAGATGAGTGGATTACAAAATTGTGGGAAATACACACAGTGGAATTCTACTCAGCAATAAAGAAGAACAAAATAACATCATTTGCAAGAAAGTGGAAGGATCTGGAGAACATTATGTTAAGCGAGATCAGTCAATCACAAAAAAAGAAGGGACATATGTTTTCATTAATATGTGCAACCTAAGGCATAGTAGGGTCACACAAGGGACTCTGGTTGATAATGGAGAACCCAGAGCGGAACAAGGGAAGTGGTACAAGGGAAGGGGGAGGGCAAGAAAGAAGTGAATTAATGGAATTACTATCATAAACAATATGTACATGTGAAAATATACCAACATCATTCTCGGTACTTCATACAGGTGGGGGGAGGTGGGGGGGACACTAAGAGCTGTGTGCATGTATGTTAACATCAAATAGTCATTGCGATGTAAGACTCCAATGCACCAATAAAAGCATGTTAAAAAAAAGATTTTAAGAAGGTGCTAGGGGTGTAGCCTGGAGATAGAATGCCCCTGGGTTCAATCTCCAGTACCAAAAATGAAGAAGAAGGGAAGCTCATTGTGCCAGGATCAGCAAGACAGAGCATTATTTACCTTTAGGAAAAGTACAGAAGTTCACACATGCTTCTTGGCACTCATCTTGCTGTGCAATCATGCCAGTGGAAATTCTCCCTCAGCAAAGGCTCGCCTCACACCCCAACTTAGGGCCTGCCTGTAGCATGAAGCAAATTGCTCAGATTTAGTTTGGTAGAGATCATAAACCTTGAAACAATCATATATATATTTTTTTCCCATTTTCTGACATAGAAAGTTCTGGAAATGGACTCATGCTAAACAAATCTTCAAATGTAGTTGGTTCTGAGCATTAAGATTTTTTAAACATACTTTTATTGGTGCATTGTAATTATACATCATAATGAGGTTCAGAGGGACAGAAACATACTTGCACACAACAAAGGCCTTTTTAACACTGTGTTTTATTTATATAGCTTTTTAAATACAGCTGCTGAATTTATTCCTGAGCTAGATAGTTGCCTGAGCCTTTTTACAAGTCAATTCACTGGCACTTGGTGGCTCAAACTCTATAAGATGTGCTGTGGTTCAGGCAGGTTTTAGTGTATCTTCCAAACATTCATGTGTTGGAAACTTGGTCCCTGGCATGGCAAAGATACTATGGGACCTTTCAGAGGTGAGGCCTCTGGGCAAATATAGCCTTGCCTCAGGGCTGACCATCACAGCTCTCAACGTTTGTACAGTATACAAGTCGGACAACCAGATGCAGTCTCTCACTAAGCTGACTCCAAGTTAGTCTGATGAACTATTCAAGATCAAGTATCTGTAAAGCAACAGAACCAGGACCACAGCCAAGGTCCCTGAATGTACATGACAGAGCAAGAGGCAATTCAACCTCCTCATGGCTCTCTTTCCTCACTCCAGGGTTGTTCCTGCACTCTCGGTCCTGTATACTCATACCTGCATCGTGATTTTACCCCATCCAACTTCAAGGACTAAAGGCAGCAAGTACTGAGGAACAGACCTAAAGCTCTGCGCTCAGGCTTTAGTCCCACTTGTTTCTTTTGCTTTGGGCATGGCTCTGAGCATACTGATTAAAAAAAAAAAATTAGCCCGGTGTGGTGGCGCACACCTGTAATCCCAGTACCTCGGAGGCTGAGACAGGAGGAACACAGGTTCAAGGACAGCTTCAGCAAGTAGTGAGACTCTCATCAACCTAGTGAGACTCTGTTTCCAAATAAGAAATAAAATCAGATTGGGGGTGTAGCTTGAAGGTATAATGCCTCTGGGTTCAATCCCCAGTACTACAAAAAAAAAATTCTAAGCATCTGTATGCTCATCTGTAAAGTGGGAATAAATATCTATTCCATGATGTTGCTGGCATAGCGGGCACAGTGACCATCGTGGCCAGTGCAGGCTGCAAGCAAATGGCAGGTTCTCCTTTCCCTCCTCCGCCTACTCCCCAGGCCCCCAGCTCAGCTAGACTTTCAGAACAGGGCACACACCTCAGGAGCAGCCCAGAGTGAGGCCTTCGTGACTTTCCATTCCAGTTAATGAGGAGCCTGCAAATTTCAGTGGAGCTTTTACTACAGTGCTCACTATACCAAAGGCATTCCTCCCTTCCCTCATTTATTTTTTAGAAGGTCCAGATCAGACACTCCACCTCTAGTTTGTTCCCACAGGACAGCATTGACCTAGAACTGTAAAATGAAACTAACCCTGCTATATTCTCCAGAGAAGTGGTGACAGTGATAAGTGAGGGTGGGCAAAAACACTTAACTGACATCAGAGGATGACTGGGAGAGAAAATGGAACGTGCAGATGTACTAACAGTGAAGGTCAAGAACCTGGCTAGATGCCTATTTGTTTGTAATCAAGTAGAAAAAAAATACCTGCACAAAAGCCCATGGTAGCAAGTAGCATTTAGTGATTTCTCTAACAAAAAAAAAATATGAAAGCAGAAATGTGACCTTGTTTTTTTTTTCAGGGGAAAAAAAGGTCTTCACCATTTTTCCATTTAGCACTTACTATATGTTTCTGTTGTGATACACAATATTAACTCATCCCTGCTTGCTTGTGAGACATGGTTAGATGTTGAGAAAAGACAGGAAGGGTGGATGAATAACTGTATGTGACAGAATATCCTTGGTCTTCTTAAGTAGACACACGTCTAGGAGGCTAATCCACCGGGGCACTCCCCTAGCATCTTGTATTTACCGGAATCATATTTCTGTTTGCTTTTCTGTCTCTCCACTACACTCAAAACTCACTGAGATTGGAATCCACCCCCCCCAATGTAGTAGACTCCCAGTGCCTGGCAGAGACTCTCACAGGCATTAGATACAAAGAGCATGCATATTCAATGAATGAGTAGGTTGGAGATGCTAGAAGAGATGTTAGAGGGAGATGGGATTATACACTCAATAAAGTTAAGGGCTACAGGAGTTTATAGGACATAAAAAGCAACCAAATCCCTACTCATCCCTTCCCTCATATTAATAACTAATCAGTGACCAAATTCCACCTTCTCCTCTATCTCTCTCCCACCCACTCTTCCCATCACCACTGCCCCTCCCCTGGGTCTGATCACCAGCATCTCTAGCCTTAACCATTTCTGCAGCATTTGCAGCCTCCAGCCATGCCCTGCTCCACCCTGAAATTTGATTAGTGACTTTTTTTATTTTTTCCATTTTAGTTCTTTTATTATTTAATTTATGAGTACTCATTTATTTGAAAGCCAATTTTTGGTACTATAGACAGACAATACATTTATAGATACA
Source organism: Glis glis (assembly GCA_004027185.1). NCBI lineage: Eukaryota > Metazoa > Chordata > Mammalia > Rodentia > Gliridae > Glis > Glis glis. Next base: position 34,491 of record PVJS01015623.1, on the reverse strand, counting down.
AACATACATAGACAAAAAACAAATATAGCTTTAATTTGCCAGGTATCTTATTTTTGCAGGCAGGGTACTAAGCATTGTGCACAATTTAAAGTTTTAGATTTATTTATTTATTTTTCTTTTTCTATTTTTTATTTTTTTACTTATTACATTTATTGGTGCATTGTAGTTATACATTTTGATAGCTGTCAGGGTATCAGAAGCATGCATGCACACATTGCTCATTTAGCCCTCCCTCAAATCCCACCTTATTCCCTCCCCCTTCCCTCCATTCTGTGCTCAGCATAGTGATTGACTCTCATAAGTTTGTGTGTACACAGCATGTACATTAGTGTATTTCCCTCTTCCCCACTCCCATCTCCTTCAGTTAGGTCATCTTCTTTGCTCAACTAAAGTTTTCTCCTTCTTTGTCTGGGGTCCCTTCTAACTCCCATTCTCCCTAGCTTCCACATATTAGGGAGAACATCTGACTTTTCATTCTTTGTGACTAACTAATCTCACTTAGCATAATGTTCTCCAGTGCCCTCCATTTCCCTGCAAATGATGTAATTTTGCTCTTCTTTATGGCTGCATAAAATTGCATTGTGTAGATGGCGGCCAAGGGAGACACCACGCTACGATCTCTCTGAGACGCACATCTCATTCGCTGTGAAAGCAAGCTCTCCACAGAAGAAAGGCAACACAAACTTGAAGTAAACAACAAAAAGTTTAAAACATGACGGAATCAAAGCCAGAAGACAAAACAGAAGAAAGTAAAAAGCTCCAAGCGCCTTACCTAAGGGACGGCAGCGGGGCCATATTGGCCGGACCACACCGGCCGCTACCAGCATTGCGGCTTCCACATGCCATGGGCAGAGAAGCCAGGGACTTGTTGGAAGTTCAGAAGCTGCAGATCAGCAGAGACGAAAGCGAGCAGCGGCTCCTCCACACTCATGAGACCAAACGGCGGCGGCTACAGCAGCTGCAGCTGCACCATCTCGGCAGGACTTTGCTGGCGACTACCAGCATTGCAGCTTCGACACAAGACCAACGGAGACGCCAGTGACCTGCTGTGAACCCAGCAGCAGCAGAATAGCAGCAGTGAAGGCGAGCAGCGACTCGCTCCACGCGCGACACGAACCCGAACTGCTGCGTCGGCAGAAGCGGCAGCGGCACCATCTTGGTCAAACCGCGCCGAGGGCTACTGGGACTGCGGCTTCTGCAAGCCACCAACAAAGAAGACAGGGAGCTCTTCTAAAACCAACACTTCAGAGCATCAGCGACAAAAGCGAGCAGCAGTTCGATCCACACTCGGCAGAGTCCCCAGGGCTCGGAGGCCTGACCAGAAACTGCGGCAGCGGCTGAGCCCACCCCCAACCCAGAGATTAAGAGCAGTGCTCAATGAGACCATAAGTCAACGAGCCGCCCCAGGGGGAGAGCACCCAGCGCGGCCACAGGGACTCACGGGTTCTGAGACAGTGCAGATTGCCCCAGAGGAGGAGGGAGTGGGCTCTGCTGTGGGACGCGGTAGATGCATGGAGAAGCAGACAATCCCTGGTGACATTTGGGTGGGACAGACTTGCAACCTGTGGGTCGCAGCACCCTTATAGAGACCCCGGGGGTACCCACAGGACATACAGCTGTGGTACCTGGGGAAAATTGGACCAAACCAGCCCTCTCTGTGGAAAACGTGGAGTTCCATTTTTACACAGAATTGAGGCAAAGCGACAACCACTGCTTCTGTAGGTAAAGAGAGACACAAGCCCGGGGCCCCCTACTGGTACCTCCTACCATAGGTGTAGACAGAGAGAGACATAGGGACAGCCCAAGTGGAAACCAGGGAGACCCACACTTGCAGAGACAGGGGCAGCAATGGCACTGGTCCCACGCACAGTTAGTGAGAGGCACCAGGCAAGGGTCCCAATCACTGAAGGAGACCAAGAACTGGGCCTGCAAATGGACATTATACCAAGCAAGTGGGAATAACCACTCAGTAAAGGCCACTCACCTTTTAAGGCTCACCTGGTGGCAACTATCTACCCCCAGGATAAGAAAATATAAAGGGAGAGGGATTTGACATAGGATACCTATAGAGTGAGAGAGGAAGAGCTACCAAAAGCAACAAAGGTATAAACATAAGAAACCTGAAACCATGAAAAGGAAGAATAGAAAAGAAACAATGAGCCCCCACAATCCCACAACAACAGAACCCGCCAACTCAGAAGTGCAAAGATTGCCAGAAGGACAATTCAGAACTTCAATAGAGGAAATGATACAGGATTTCTGAAAAGAATTCAGAGAGAGCCTGAAAGCAATAAAGGATGAAAAAAGCAGGAATCAAAAAGAAGCTCTGAAGGAAGTGATGGATGCAATAATTGAAATGAAGGCATCAATACAGACCATCAACAATACACTAGACCATATGGAAAACAGAATCTCACTCTTAGAAGATGACCTATCCAAAAATGAACACATAGTATATAAATTAGAAAAAGCAATTCGACAGCATGAATTGGACATTGAAGAGATCTCAGCCAGTCTTAAAAGAGCAAACATAAGAATCATAGGCATAGAAGAGGGATTAGAAGCTGAAACTAAAGGAATCAATAATCTATTCAGAGAAGTAATATTAGAAAATTTTACAAACATAGAAAGAGAGGTCGATACACAGGTACATTCCTAACATTTGTTCCTAACATTTGTTAGGTTTCATTCCTAACATTTTGAGATTTAATTTCTGTTTGAGGTAGTGTTTGTTCTTTGCCTAGTTGTTTGTTTGATGGAAATCACTGTTTCTCTGGTTCTGGTGTTTCCTTATTATTTCTTCTTTGTAATTAATCTCTTTGAGCATTTTCTCTAGTGCTGGTTTGGAAGACATAAAGTCTTTCAGCTTCTGTTTGTCATGGAAGGTTTTTATTTCCCTGTCAAATTTGATAGATATATTTGCTGGGTAGATAAATCTTGGCTGGAAGTTGTTTTCTTCCAGAATTTAGAATATGTCACTCCAGGCCTTCCTGGCTTTCATGACTTGGCTTGGAAGGTTGGGAGTGATTCTTATTGTTTTGCCTCTGAATGTTACTTGCTCTTTTACTCTCGCTGCCTTTAAGATTCTCTCCTTGAACTCTACATTAGTCATTTTGATTATTATGTGGCGTGGTGAACCTCTTCTCTGATCCTGTCTATTGGGGGTTCTATATGTTTCCTGTACCTTTGTGTCAGCCTCTCTTTCTATGTTTGGAAATTTTCTAATATTACTTCTCTGAATAGATTATTGATTCCTTTGGTTTCAGCTTCTAATCCCTTTTCTATGCCTATTATTCTTACGTTTGCTCTTTTAAGACTGGCTGAGATCTCTTCAATGTCCAATTCATGCTGTCGAATTGTTTTTTCTAATTTATATACTATGTGTTCATTTTTGGATAGGTCATCTTCTAAGAGTGAGATTCTCCTTTCCATGTGGTCTAGTCTATTGTTGATGGTCTGTATTGATGCCTTCATTTCAATTATTGCATCCTTCACTTCCTTCAGAGCTTCGTTTTAATTCCTGCTTATTTGCTCCTTCATTTCTATCAGGTTCTCTCTGAATTCTTTTCAGAAATCCTGTATCATTTCCTCTATTGAAGTTCTGAATTGTCCTTCTGGCAATCTTTGCACTTCTGAGTTGGCAGGTTCTGTTGTTGAGGGATTGTAGGTCTCATTGTTTCTTTGCTATTCTTCCTTTTCATGGTTTCAGGTTTCTTATGTTTATACCTTTGTTGCTTTTGGTAGCGCTCTCTCTCTCTCTCTCTCTCTCTCTCTCACTCACTCTGTAGGTATCCTATATCTAATCTCTCTCCTGTTATAGTTTTTTATCCTGGAGATAGATAGTTGCTACTAGGTTAGCCTTAAAGCTGAATAGCCTTTACTGAATGGTTATTCTCACTTGCTCAGTATAATGTCCATTTGCAGGCCCAATTCTTGGTCTCCTTCAGTGATTGGGACCCTTGCCTGGTGCCTCTCACTACCTGTGAAAGCGACCAGTTCAACTATTGCCCCTCTCACTGCAAGTGGGGGTCTCTGCGGTCTCCACTTGGGCTGTTCCTATGTCTCTCTCTGTCTACGCCTATGGCAGATGTCACCAGCAGGGGGCCCCAGGCTTGTGTCTCTTTTTGCCTACAGAAGCAGCAGATGTCGCTCTGACCCGATTCTGTGCAAACACGTAACTCCACGGTTTCCCCAGAGAGGGCTGGTTTGGTCCAATTTTCCCCAGGTACCACAGCTATATGTTTTGTGGTGATCCCCGGGGACTCTATAAGGGCGCTACAACCTGCGGACTGCAAGTCTGTCCCACCCAAATGTCACCAGGGACTGTCTGCTTATCCATGCGTTTACTGCGTCCCACAGCAGACCCCACTCCCACCTCCACCAGGGCAATCCGCACAGTCTCAGACCCCATGAGTCCCTGTGGCCACGCTGGGTGCTCTCCCCCTGGGGCAGCTCATTGACTTATGGTCTCATTGAGTGCTGCTCTTAATCTCTGGGGGGGGGGGTCAGCCGCTGCCACAGTTTCTGGTCAGGCCTCCGGGCCCTGGGGACTCTGCCAAGTGTGGATCGAACTGCTGCTCGCTTTTGTTGCTGATGCTCTGCAGTGCTGGTTTTAGAAGAGGTCCCTGGTTTCTTTGTTGGTGGCCTGCAGAAGCCGCAATGCTGGTAGCCGTTGGTGCGGTCTGACCAAGATGGTGCCACTGCCACTTCCACCGACGCGGCAGTTCGGGATTTGTCACATGTGGAGCGAGTCGCTGCTTGCCTTCACTGCTCCTATTCTGCAGCTACTGGGTTCACAACAGGTCGCTGGCATCTTCGTTGGTCTTATGTAGAAGCCACAATGCTGGTAGCCGCTAATAAAGTCCTGACAAGATGGCGCCGCTGCATCTGCTGTCGCCGCCACCTTTTGGTCTCTTTTGAGTGTGGAGCGAGCCGCTGCTTGCCTTCTTCTCTGCTGATCTGCCGTTGAACTTACCACAGGTCTTTGGCTTCTCTGCTGTCGGTGGGTGGAAGCCACAATGCCGGTAGCGGCCGGTGCAGTCCAGCCAAGATGGCGCCACTGTTACATTCCTCTGTTTTGTCTTCTGGCCTTGATTCCATTGCATTTCAAACTTTTCATTGTTTACTTAAAGTTTTTGTTGCTTTTCTTCTCCTATCAAGAAGTTGCTTTCACGGCGATTGAGATCCAAGTCGCAGAGAGATCATGGCGTGGTATCTCCCTTGGTTGCCATCTTGGGTCCTTGATTAGTGACTTTTAAATGAAAATTTAATCAAGTCACCTTCCCTGCTTAAGGCACTTTGATGAGGCCGCATAGACCTCAGGATAAAATCAAAAGTACATTCAATGATACAAGAGTCCTCTGTGCTCCAGCTGCTTCTTCTGCTTCATCACCTACAATTCCTGCTCATGTTCAAGGCCACACCAAATGCCACGGTCTCCTTGCTCTTGGCTTTTGCTGCATTGTCCTCTCTCTCCCAGAATGACCTCATTCTCACTCAGTTTCGTATATCTGGACTCTTCCTGAGTATCTGTTTTGATTTAGCTTTAGATGTCAGCTCCTCCAGGAAGTCCTCTTTGACTCTCTCTCCACAAGGTAGGCAGACAAAAGAGATGGACACCACACATGGAGCAGGTTATTCCACCTGGACACTGTCCTAGTATCCTGTATTTACCATAATTGTGGTATTTCTGTTTGCTTCTCTCTCTCTCTGCTAGGCTCAAAGCTCACTAAGACCGGGCTTTCCCCCAGTGTAGTCGATTTCCAGTATCGAGTAGAGCATCTCACAAACATTAGGTACCGAGAACATGCATGCTCAATGAATGAGTAGGTTGGAGATGGTAGGAGAGATGTCAGGGAGGAGATAAGATTCTAAATCAGTTTTAGAGGAATTTAAATAGGCAAACTGGGATGAAGAGGGATGTTCCAATAATTTGATAATCAGCAGAACTTAGTAAAATGCAAATGTCTTTATCTCCTCAATGCAAGCTAGAAGAGATTATCACCAAGCATGCTCCAGTTTAAAGGTAGTTTCTATGTAAGTAAGATAGAATATTGGAAGGGATAAACTTTGGGGAGAAGGAAAGAAAACAAAACTTATTCTTTCTAAACTAAATTCCTCTGTTTTATTCTGTTCGCTCTGCCAATCAGAAAAATGTTTAAAACTTCAGTTGGGAAACTTCCATAATATTAAGTACTATATTGTGATTGAAATAAAATGCATGCCTCAGAGAAATAATATCCATTTGTTCTCCCCTATAGCATGAGACCCAGATATCTTAACCTGACCCTACATATTTCCCCATCTTGTTTTTCTTTCAAGTCTTTTTCTTATTATGTTTTTCTAAGCCCTGTCCCATCCTATGGGATGCTTAACATTCCCAGATAAACCATAGTTTTGTTTTTATCTCTCTACCCTTTCATACTTTGTAACTTCTTCCAGCATATCCTTTCCTTTTGCTGAGCTGGTGAGCTTACTCATTAATGTCGAGTTTACATGCTTACTTCTTTTGTGAAGTCATTTCTATCCTCTCCAGCAGTGACCTAATTCTCCCATCTCCCTTCTCCCATAGCTTTATCTATCACATACTTTCTGAAGTGCACTAATTTCACAGAATGTCAATAAGTGAAATAGGGACTGATGGTTTCCATTGCCAATAAATCATAAAATAGCTAGCTGAAGATACAGCATTCCTGAGGTCATTTAATGTGCACTGTCAAACTTAGAAAGAGATTATGGTTTGATGCATTTTCCAAATTTACTCATGAAACCAGGAATCCCTTTCTTCATAAAATAAATTGAGTGGCTAGGGTTCTGTAGAATATTTGGGGAAATGTGGCTTATTTTGTATTTATTTACATGTCATGTCAACCTCCCCATAGAACCCGTGTGCTCCTTGTGAGAACTCATTTCTTATTTGTCTTTGCAACGTCAATAGTCAGAACACAATGGGTTAACAAATATCTCTATAAATTACTTTATAGAAAAAGGAAAAGGATACTGAAGAAAAGATAATATGAATGGCCAGCCCATGTATTTCTCATGATAGAAGGAAATACACACCTACACATATCCCCCTCCTTGTGCCGGCCATTGTACTGTGACTTAGTAACAAGTCACAGAAACCCAACTCAATCTAATGTCTACAAAACAGAAATATATGTGTAATGTAGGTGAGTACTGGACAAGGTTGTAGATTTGATGGAAATACTGCAAATCTAGGACCTAGGGGAGAGGAATGGGCAACTGTACACTACAAAGACACAGCACTATCTCTGTATCCATCCTCTTATCACTGCATCACTGTTTCTCTTTGCATTTATGTCTCCTTTCCTCTTGCTAAAATTGATCCCTGAGCATGGTAGCAAACATAAAAAGCATAGCTAAGTACCCTTATCAGAAAGTGTGACCCTCTTTCTCCCAGTATCTGTATAACAATACCAGGTAAAGACTCCCAGGTCTTTGTGTAGGTTATGAGCCCGTGCTTTGGACCAATTGCTGTTGCCAAGGAGAGGGATAATAGATCCAGTGCCTGAACACAACTTTGGCATTCCTGGCTAAGTGGCCTAGGTGCATTACCCAAAAGTGGGAGATGGAAAAACCAAAAAAGAGTTACCACCACTCACTCCATTTAATTAAACACCACTCTTAACTAAGAGGCTGTTTAGCCATTTTACCCTTGGTGACACAGGAAAATACATTTTCTTGTTGTTTTTGTGAAGAGAACAGTGTCTAGCTTTCTGTTTTGGCTACAAGCATCTCTCTCCCACTGGGAAGGAAGAGCTTTTCAAAAAACAAAGCAAAGCAACTTAGGGAATATATACTTAGCTTATTGAAGTGGAAAGATGCTGAGTTTGTCCTTAAAATGCAAACATATGAACCTTTTTCAAACCCTTAGGAGCTAGGTAACAAGAGAAATACATGTCTGATAGGTTAGCCATGTCAAGTTATATCTTTATTTTATGTTTTTGTTTTCTGGGTACAGGAAACACAACTTGATCCCAGACTACCCATAAAATCTAGGTAAAAATAGGGTGAGATACACAAGACTGTTATAATCTACATCAATCCAACATTATTTAATACTTACTATATTTAAGCACTTAAGTATACTTACTTATATTTCCACTATACCCCCAAAAAAAAAAAATTTGGAGGAACCATTGATGCTCTCCTTTCCTGTACTGCTTGCCTACAGTTTACCAGTCATGCATGGAGCAGAGTTTAATTTTTTGAGAGAGAGAAAGAAAAATGAAGAATTAAAATTATAATTAGAAAAATTGCTTCCATCAAAATTGCACTTGAAGATGCTTGAATGGGTGGGCTACATAAGTTCAGGCATCCATTAGTTTCCAAATTGAATTAAAATATATCGAGTGCTAATTCAAACATCTGAAGGCAGCCAGCTGGAATAGAATGGGAATCGTCTGGGTCTAAATAAGAAAAGATTATGGCATTTTTGTTGACCTGCAAGAACAAAAAAAGAAATCTTAAAGACCACTAGTAATTTATTGCAGCCCATTATACTAATATTGCTGTTTACTCCAAGCCCGCATAATGGGGGGCCCTTTTGATTCCTCACATCACAATAGCAGAGTCCCAACCCTATCTCTGCTCCTTCCCACAGGAGGCCCTTTTTCTCTGCCATTTGCTGTGTGCAGCCGAGATGACCTGTGGTAATTGCTGAAGACATTTTCACCCATATTTTTTAGCAAATGTAATTTCCTTTTCATGGTGCCACCTCCTCTCCCCACCCTGCTGTGACAGCGAACTCCAATAATCATGCAACTAACATTCAGACAGAGATCAAGTAATACAGTGGCTGTATCACAACTTTTGACTTTCAACTTTGTTCTTACTTGGGTGCACATAATACCATTTGAGGAAATGAAAAAAACATTTTTTCCTCTCTAATGAAAATAGCTTTGGGCCTGGGGTGAGGCTGGTGGGATTGTCCTGAGTTTAAAAAAATAAAAATCTTTTTCCTATAATTTGGCTCTAACAAAAGTCCTTAAAAGAAAAAGAAAGGGAATGCTTTTCTCTAACACATTTTCAAAATATTAATTAATACAGTTCTGAAGCAATGTTCCTTGTTTTTAAGATTGTCCCTCAACTATTCTGAACCTTCAATTTTTCTGAAGGAGAGAAAAAGTTAGAAAAAAGAGGGAGAAAGGTTTGCATAGCAAATTATTTCAATGTTAGTGGCATAAAACAACCATTTGTTCTGCTCACAGACTCTGTGGGTCAGAAACGCAGACAGGACACAGCAGGAATGGCTTGTCTCTGCTCCCTGTGGCTGGAACTACTGCAGAGAGACTTGAAAGCTGGAGTCAGGAAGCATTTGAAGGTTCAGGCACTCGTGTCTGGTGGTCACTGCTGGCTTTTGGCTGGAGATCTTAGCTGAGGCTGGTGTAGACTGGAATGAACACACATGCCCCTTTGTGGGCCTGGGATTCTTCACATCAGGGCAACATGAGACCAATATGGTGTCCCCCAAAATACCAGATGGAACATGCCATATACTGATATCACTTGCCCAGGGGTAACATGTCACTGGAGGTCAGCCAGGAAAGAGAATGTATCATGTGACCCAAGGTCACCCTCCATGTGATGTCATCTTGAAAAAGAAGAAGGAAGGCTGCCTGAGGAGAAAAGGTAACTTGATAAGTTCTTAACTTTGAACCAGTGAATACCCAAGGAAGAGTGTTTTTTATTTTATTTTATCTGGTTTTTTTTTTTTTTTTTTTTGGTGGTACTGAGGATTGAACCCAGGGATGTTCTACTTCCAAGCTACACCCTCAGCACTATTTTATTTTTTATTGTTTAGAATGGTCTCACTAAGTTGTTGAGGGCCTCACCAAGTTGCTGAGGCCAACCTCGAACCTCCTGTCTCAGCCACCCAAGTACAGGAATTACAGGTGTGCACCACCACACCCAGCTAGGAAGAGTGTTTTATATCTGAAGAATGTGAATTTACCTTAATCATGAAGTTTATATATTTTCTGTCATCAGCTAAGATGGGATCCAAGAGCAAGATGCAATCGGTTCTAAAAATCATAAAGAGAGCTAGTTTATTTTTTTGTCTAAATTGTAGTATATACATTTTTGGTCCTATTAAACTAGTAAATTTTAGTATGTTGGGAAGGAAGCTCTTCCTTTGACCACAAGCTACTTGAGGTGATGAACTGTGACTCTTTTCATCCATGTCATCAGTTTTTATTGAATATCTACCATGAGCAAAGCTTTCTTGTAAGCACTAAAAGTATAGAAAAAAATTACAGTTCCTGCCCTCAAGCAGCTCAGTATCTCTATAACAAAAGAAGGAAGGAAGGAAGGAAGGAAGGAAGGAAGGAAGGAAGGAAGGAAATAATTATTTTAACAGGGGCGCTTAATAGGTCCATACAAAAAGTAGGGATCCATCTTTTGTTTAAAAACCTCAGGAGGGATTATGAGAATCATTAAAGTTGTATAAAAAAACAGGAAAATGTGCCAAATCTACAGATATTTCATTATTATCTGCTGAGCCCAATTGGTTAGTGCAGACCAACAATAAAGTCATAGTAGTAGATATGTCTACATAGTGGCCCAATTAGCTCTCTACACAAACTCTCCCAAAGTTATGAGCTACATCACAGTTTCCAGTCAGTCCTTATCTTGAAAATGCACAATTAGAAGTAGGACTAATTTCCACATGTATATGGTTCCCACGTGTATATTTGTTCTCACTCTTAGAAATCACTCTAATGCTTACTAGTTTCTGACTGTGGTCTGTTCCACAGGTCACAATGAGTCTGGGAGAAGGAAGAGATATCACTGTGAACCTTTTTGGAGTTTTGGACATACCATATTTCACCAAATCAGCTACAGTGTTCTGCTAAGACACTCTCAATTTAAGTCACATACTGAATTTAGAGATTTAAAAAATATGAAAAAAAATTCATCCTACAATCAAGGAGATATGGTGTCATAGGAAAAGCCCTGATAGACATCTAGGGAGAGAGGATGATAAAGCATGTTCAGCTGAGGACTTTGGAATAGAAATTCTTACATAAATGGGAATGGTCCTCCATAGTTTTAGGCCTAAAAGCCCTGTACAGTATGATTTGCAGCTAACACTCTGAGCTCTTGTGGGCACCATACCCTCTGCACACTCCATTTCAGCCTAACTGGCTTCCAGGCTGTGGAGTGAACACTGGAATTTCTAGCTTGGTCTTATACTTTGTTTTCTCCAAGTGAAACTCTCTTTACCTAGGGCTTTTGCACAGAGCAACTCTTTATTTCATTCAGGTTTGTGATCAAATATCACCTCCTGTGCTTTATAGTCAGCTTACTTTATGTTCCATATGACTCTCTATACCTAACACCTATTCTTGATAAAATAATTACATTTGTATTCGTTTTCTTGTTTACTTTCTACTTCTTCCTATGATATAAGCATACCAGTAGGGCAGGGGAATTGTTTATTTCTCAATGTTAAAAAATCCTGGCAAATAATGAACATGAAATAAATATATTTGATTAAATGACAGAGTCTTCCAAATGTAAAAAAATAAGAGTAAAGATACTTAACCTCCACATCTCAGAAACGCCTGAGTCTCTAGTGTAAATAAGGAAAAAAATTAAAATATGAAATTGGTTGATGTTATTTGAGATACCCTTCATGCCCTTAATATATTCTTAATAATAGAAGAATTATCCTTAATCTTTCCAAGGTCAGGGATGATTAGAAATTATAAAAGAAAATTAGGAGGTACAACAAAAAGGGTACCTACTGAGGAGCCTGATTAAAGAGTAGTATCTATGAATAGACCATTCCTCTTATCCCCACATCAGGGGAGCCAATACCATTTGCTTTGGGAAAAATCATGTTGCCATAGATTAGGACAGAAGAGGTATCAACAAAGTGGTCACTTTTAGTTTCAGAACAATAACAGTAATCATTTGAGGGTCAGGTAAAGGCTATGAATAAGGAAATAAGAAATCCCTAAAAGATGCCAGTACCATCCACCCTGATCGTTTCCTCAGTGCTCACAGGAACCAGGAACTGCAACTGTTGCAGAGTGACTTGTGTAGCCTAATGCCAATCATTGTCCACCTCCATTAACTTTCCTTAGCTCACCAGTATAGTTTAAGAAAATTGAGCAGATTTTAAACTGGACACAGAAGATGGAAGAAAGTCCACTTATTTGGTGTCCCAGAACAAAAGGAGAAAAACATAGTACTATCAAATATCTCCAAACCCTCTTCACCTCTTTGCCATCATTGGTTTCAAGAATTGAGTTTGCCATGTTCTGAGATGGCTACCATTTGCATTTGGCCTTATATAATTCTTTTAGAAACATCATTCCTATCCCTGGAGGAGCTAAGCTCCCTGAAGGAGCTTAAGGTTTTGTTTATGATGTAGTAGATACAATAAAATTTCCAAAGGCTTCCAGTCTCTATCTAGATCTCAGAGAATATAAAGGGTCTCACTCAACTTGTATTAACCTGAGAAGAATCTACTCCTGGGTCCCTCTCCTCTAAGGAAAACATGCCAGCAAGAAGGATACAGGAAATTCCTCATGAAGTAATTTCACCTATGACCCAAGAGAAAAGAAAGAAGTGGTTATTATTGGCCTAACCATTTTATCTTATTTAGAGATTCAAAAAACAAACTTAATACATGAGAATATTACTATGGCAGCATTCTGTTCACTGGAACAAAATTACTTTTTAAGGCATTGCCATATCTGTAAAGTCACCATCAAAGGCCCTGCACTTCTATGATCAGGAATAAGACCAGGATAGCAACTCTCACCACTTCTTTTTAATATAGTACTGGAAGTCCTAGCCAGGGAGAAGGACATAAAAGGCATTGGAATTGGAGAGGAAGAAGTTAAATCATCCCTGTTTGCAGACAACACAATCTTACATATAGATAAAAATGAATTAGTTGGACTTTAGGTTCAGGAATTTTAAATTTTTTTAATTAATTTTTTAAAATTGACAAGTAAAAGTTGTATATATTTATTCTGTGCAATCTATGGTTTTGAAACATATCTACACTGTGAAATGGCCAAATTAAGCTAATTAGGATCTGTATTACCTCAAATACTTGTCATTGTTTGTAACGAGATCATTTAAAACCTACTCTCATAGCAATTTTAAAAATATAATTTGGTCAGTCCTCTGTATCTATGAATTGTGCATTCTTGGATTCAACCAACAGAGGAATAACTGCAACATGGTGACTATAGTTAATATCAATTTTACACTTTTTTATCAATATCCATGGAGAATTGGTTCAAGGACCCCTCCTCCATTATATTCCAAAATCTATAGACGCTCAAATCCCTTATATGAAATGGTATAGCATTTGCATGAAACATACACATCTCCTCCCTTATACTTAAAGCGTCTCTAGATTACTTATAACACCTAATACAACATAAATGCTATGTAAATAGTTCTTATACTGTATTGTTTAGGAAATAATGACAAGAAAAAAATGTCTACAAGTGTTCAGTACAGATGCAATTCTTTTCTAAATATTTTGAATCCACAGTTGTAATTTCCTAATTAAATTTATTCAGGCACAAAGAAAGGCTTAAGAATTAGAGACCATAGAAATCAGCACCCTTCCTGTTTCAAAGATGAGAACATGTTCCTAGGGCCACACAAGTAGTAAGTAACAAAGCCCAAACTCAACACATCTATGTGGTCTTCACCCTGAGCCACCTTTCAAGGGGAGATACATCAAGGAGAAAGAACAAAGAACATGGCATCAGTAGCTTGTGACATCAGAGAACACACGTAACATCTCAATGATCTATTGGAGAGATGGAAGGGACTTAGAAGGAGGGATTTCAGTGATTCAACCAGATTTTAAATATTTAAACCAATTATAAAATCACAATTCAAACTGGACTCTTGGATCTTTGCTTAAAAACCTCTATATAATGTCTCAGAGAAGAAGTAGACATAAATTTCAACTATCACCTTCTCAAAATTATGTTTTTAATTGTTGGAGAATGATATCACCATTAAAAATTGCATTATATACATAGAATAATCAGGAATATTATACACCAAAAAATAAACATTAGCTTTTTTGCAGGGGGAAGAGAGAAGTTATTGTTGCGGGCCTCTCTGCTTTCCAGATTATGCATCTCTATGTTTGAATTTTTCACATTGAGCAAATATTACTTTTATATTTGGAGGAACACAATGTGGTTTATTTTTTAATTATTGCAAGAAAAAATCAGCAAAAAATGTTCAGACTATGAAAGTCATTAAAAAATTAAAGATTTCTAAAGTTTAAAAATAGAAGTGGAGGCATTTGAGCCAAGGAAAAAGAACTGGTATTTTAATTTCTACTACTCTCTCTTTCATTTAAAAAATAAATAAGGCACAATGTGAAGGATATAAGACAAAAGTAGCCACTTTCTTATTACTTGGAGGAACAGGATCCAAAAAGAACAAAGGAACTCATTGACAGGTGTAACTGTATACATGTTATTAGAAGGGAAAAATGAATTCAGAATTGCAGGCATTTGTTTTATCTGTTGCACATCCTTCTTCATGAAGGCACAGTGAATTTGCAAGCCAGCTACTAAAGAAGAGTGGCCAAGTAAAATAGAGACAGGGAACAGGAGCCAGCTATTCCCCCTAGGAGTTCAGTCAATTAAATGCAGCCTGGAAGGAATCTAATCTAATATCAAAGATGCTGTCAGGGGATCAGTTCCCCAGAGTTTAGGGTTAATGATGTAAAGCATGCCAGTCTGGCCAAGAGCAGAGAAAAAAAATAACTCACCAAGATCAGGTGTAACTAGAAAAGACTAAAATAAAATAAGCATCTCCCAGAATAATGGAGAACCTTGGGCAAAACCTTCTGCAGACATGTCACAATATTCTCTCCTTCTCTGACAGTCTTTAAGGAACTAGGTTCTGTAACATTTAGCAAGATTTACCATAAATCAAACATTTTTGTACCTAAAATCATAATCTGCCCTGAAGACTAACCCTCCCTGAGATAATTCAGAAGTCCTGGAGTTTTAATTCAGTGGACCCCAAAGTAAGTCTAAGTTCCTCTTCCAACCAGGGTACAACTGGGTGCATCATATTAATCTTGACGTTCTTGACAAAAGAGTTCTCTGAGATAAAGGCTATTGGCAAAATTGTACCTAGAAATCTAGGTGTGAATTAATGACCTTCCAGACTATTTTCCACTTAGGTGAAAATCAGTTACCAACACAAAAGGAGATGAGGCAAATTACTAAATGCTAAGTCTTCACTGGCTGCAGTCAACAAAGCTGTCCTTCTAAAGGGCTGTGGACATGTGTACGTGTCTCCCACTAGGTCACAAGTGATGTGAGAAGGGAAGGAATAGCTATCACCTGCGGGGCCCTTTACTCGGTGCCATGAAAGGGCCTGGTGGACTGGCAAAAGCCTGCTCTGGAGTACCAGGCCTCTCCCACGTGGCAGTAATTCAGCATATTAATGGCAAAGATGGCGCTGGCGAATTCCTCAGGGGGAGGTCCCGCAGGTAGTCCCGGAGGTAGCCTCAAGAGGGCTGTGATAGGTAGTTACCTCCTTCCGTACTCACAGATGACAGGCGCCTCTACCTATGATAGATCCCAGGAGAGCGTGGTGCCACACCCTACTCATTGCGAACTTCCTATGTTGCCTCTACTATAAAAGAGAGATGTGGCTTTCTAATAAACAAGTTCTTGCCAGACTAGGCTCCCGGTTGGAGGTATGATTATTCAACCGTCCGGCGTCTGTTCCCCCATCAGCTTCGCGTCCTTCTCTCTCTCTGGCTGGCCCCGAGAGACCGATGGATGCCCCCAACAATCACCCATTCGAATTAACAGGCAGACAGACTACAGGCCCTGTGAGCATTTGATCTTTAAATCTCAATATCCTGTATGGCGAAGGGGGGAGTGACGAGGGAGTCAGGAGAAAGCCCACCAAGTGCTGTGTGCATGGATGTCACCATCACTATGAACTATATTATGATGTGAGACTATAATGCACCAATAAAAGTATAAAAATAAATAAAAATTACTAAAATTCACAAACAACTTTCCCTTGTTTTAGTTTCCTACATTTTATTTCTGTCAATATGATAAATGAAATATTTTGAAAATGTATTCCATCGGAAGGACAGTCCTCTTCTTCTCATTCCTCATCACTATCCAGGAGTTACCTTAATAATTAGCACCTCTTTTAGCTGTGCACGCTGACAGAAAAATTAAAAGACCAAGATGCCCTTTACGACTTTAACAGATGCTATGCTCTTCATTTTATTTAATTCTTGTATTTAACTCTTTCATCAGATGCTTTGATTATTTACCTATTTTATTATCAGTAAATGATGAGTCAGATAATAAGTGGGCCATATGAGAGACAGAGGACCTTTGTTCACCTTTGCTGGAGTTATATGAGAGACAGAGGGACCTTTGTTCACCTTTGCTGGAGTTACTTTCCTTGATGGAGATCAAAGAATAAACAACTCAGCGATAGAGCAACAGATACCTCCTTTGGAGAAAGAAGAAAGAACCTAGGGTATTCCTCAAAGCTGTCACGGGAGCCTTACTATTACTTAGAGCTTAATGGGTCTGAAAATACTAGTGAGAAGGGATTAAAGTACTTTCCCCTTTTGAAGAAAATGTTAACTCTTCTAGGACATCATTTAAAGAGCCCAGTAAGCCAGTTCACTCAATAGTGCATAATGGCCTCTAAAAATTAATGGACCTTTCAGAGGATGCTACTTGTTACCTGGTGCTGAGGTCCAGACCTAAGTATTGCTGAGGGACCAAAAAAATGTTTTAAAGGTAGGGAAACACAAATGTTCACAGGGGAAAGTGAGTGTGAGCATACCCCCAAAACAAATAAACAAAATGAAATGTCCCCTTGTTGTGGGTTGAATTATATCCCACCAAAGAAATACAGAAGTTCCAAGCCCCAGTATCCCAACATGTGGCTTTATCTGGAAATAAGGCAGTTGCAGATACAACCAGTTAGGTTAAGATGGGGTCATAGTGAAGTAGGACAAGCCATTAATCTAACTGGTGTCCTTTAAAAAGAGGAAAGACACAAGCCGGGCACAATGGCACAGGCCTGTAATCCCAATACTTGAGAGGCTGAGACAAGGGGATCGTAGGTTCAAAGCCAGTCTCAGCAATTTAGAGAGACCCTGTTTCAAAATAAGAAATACAAAGGGCTGGGGGTGTAGCTCAGAGGGAGAATGGCCCTGGGTTCAATCTCCAGTACCAAAGAGAAAGAAAGAGGCAAAGATGGAAGATGGCCATGGTCTCAGACCAAGGCAGAGGTTAGAGTTATACTGTCACAAACCAAGGATCTCCAGGGGCTGTGAGAAGCTAGAAAAAGCAGAGAAGGATTTCCCCTAGAAAATTCAGAGGGAGCCCTGCCAGTCCAACACCTTAATTTCAGACTTTCAATCTCCAGAGCCATGAAAGAATAAGTTTCTATTTAATAAAGCCATAATGCCCTCCCAAAAGAGTTGAGTTTTACTAGCACATTACCTAATTCTAAGAGTACTAAAGGCTTTAGTGGATGACATTTATTTAGCACTCACTCAATGCCATGCATCAGGGCCATTATCTTACAAACATTTGCATATTTAGGTTTACACAGTTAGGTTAAAATGAGGTCAACAACCCTATGAGGTAGGTACGACTATTACCTTCAATTAACAAAAGGAAACCGAGGCTTAGAGATTAAACTTCTGGTACAGCACATCCCTCATAGAGAAAAAAATTATGAGCACAGAGGGAAAAAATTACATAATGAGAACAATAAACACTTTCATTTTTTGTTTCTGGACAACTGTCCAGAAGCTGAACAGCCACAAGGCCTCTCAAAACGGTAAACTGAAACTCAGTAATGCCTATTAGTACATGGTCTCAGAAACACAGTGAACTCCACCTGCAGAATTCAGAATGGACCACAAATAGTAGTGGAGAAATTAAACACTCCACAAGCAATTAATATTAATAACCTCACACGGACATTATAAAGCCATATTTATAAGACTCAGAATCACAGACTCTCTGGGTCTTGACCCAGGAAGATGCGATGATGATAATGTAAGATCCGACTGACAAGAAACTAAACTCACATGTGTGCCCTTTTATTTGACAATCCCTCGTGCAAATTTAGCAAAACTGAAACAGAAAGATTTGTCAATTTTCTTGATGTTTGGCTTGGAATTTCTCTACAGACCCAATACTCATAAGATCTGTTTGAAGTTTTTAACCACTGCCAAGCTCCCAAGTCCTTAACCTAGGCGAAACTAAGAGTTAAAGCGGGTAGAATAGTCATTAGTGTGGATCCATTGGATTTTCACATTTGCTAGCAAAGGGCCTTGAAGCTAGCATGAAGTATCTTTACCTTGGCAACAGAACTTTCACAAGAGAATTGAAGTTACTTTTCGGCAAGTGACTTAAAAATAGAAGAATGACAATGTGCTCACATGCACACACACACATGCACACATGCACATATATGTATACATGTGAAACATGCTTGCATATGACTATATATATATATATATATATATATATATATATATATGAGAAAGTGACAAACTTCTACATAATTTTGTGTGTTTACACAACCAACAGGCCAAATCCTAGAAGTTATCTACTTATTTCTCCAGATTGTGACTATCTAGGCGGATGAACAGATTGCTATGTGAGGACAACCTGCAACACTTGAACTAAGGCAGGAAAAAGCAATGGCATATACCAGGTAATGGAGTCATTTAATTCCAAAATGCTAAGGAAAAAGCACTTTGGAAATGTAAATGGGTTGTATACGTGATAAATGCTTTCCTTCACACTAGATATAATAATCTTAGGAAAGTCATTACCTCCTCCCTAACCAAAAAGAGATACAAATCTATTTTTAAAATAGGTTAATAAATATCTGAGGGAAAACTGGCATGTGCCTATTATTTAAGGTTGATATCAGTCAAGAAAATTAAGTAGGTTCTACTATTCCTTGGGATTTATGAGCAACATTCTAGCATGTGAGGATTATGCTCTGATACACTGCAGAAGTTCCTACCTATATCTTTGTGCCCTCCCACTCACCAGGAGGCATTTTAATTCATAAAATAAAAAATGTCAGCTGTAAGTCAAACACAGGTGTAAAAGCAAATTAGAGATAAATTATAAAAGCAAGAAGAGATAAAAAATTAGTCTAAGATGAAAGAAAAGATTTTTGATATATTTAGTATTGGGAATTATATTTTGCTAACAACACTAAAGTAGGTTTTAGAGTTATTCAGGCATGGATCCAAATGCTTCCTTCCTCTACCTTCCCCTGCACTCCTTCCTGCAAACGTTAATAAGTGCCTACTTCTGCTAAAAAAAATTATCCTGGCTACTGGGGATAGAACCATGGTTGGTCTGTACGGAAACTGACATTCTAGTTGTGTCCTGGCAACTCTGAGCTGCCATTGCAGTTCAACACTGGTGCAATGGGACTACCACCACATCATGGGGCCGTTGTGACTTTTGCCTTCCCCATCTGAATACAGAATTAGAAGAGGGATGGTTACATATCCTTTCCACATGTATAACAAGAACGCTTCTCTTAAATGGCTTTATAAGCTAGCAAATTCATGTTGGAAGAAACTAAGATTAAGAAAAGTTAGATGATTTATCTAGGGTGACTTGTAAATAATGACACAGCTGGACCAAGAACCAAATTCTTCCCATCCATCCCTCTAAAGTCATTATCTTTATTAAATTGCATTTTGTGCAGATTCTAGTATATACATTGTAGATGTTTACCAAAAAATTAGAGTATTTTTCTATATAAAGGGTGATTAAGAGAGATATGAATTTAAGAACAAACAAAAAAAAAAGGGATAGTGCAGTGACCTGGATTGAAGAGCAGTGTAGCCATTACCACCTACCCCAGCCCCCAGGTCAAAGAATGAGCAGAGGGAGCAACTAGCAGAACCTAGAAGAAAAGGGGCTTCCATAGAAGAATCCTTCTTGAGAGGAGCAGTGACCTTTGTTTGAGAGACAGACTTTGCTAAAGGTGACTACAAGAAGGAAATGGAAGAAGCACTCCCCATGCCTCACTCTTTGTCATCTTTCCAGCTTCCTAAGGGATGCTACATTAGCCTAATCCACAGGAAGCCAGAATTCAAGGGATCACCATTTACATCATCCCTGCAGGTCAGCTTTCTGGGCACAAAGAGAAGAGAAAGATAGAGAGTGAATTTCAAGGGGCAGCTGCAAGATATCCAGCACATTCAGATGTCAAAGGTGCTGACTCAAATTTTCACCACCAGTATTTAAAATTCTGAAAAATTTTTAGGCAATATTGTTTTTCAAACTAAGTCATAAAAGTCTGTTAAATTCATAACACCTCAAGACTGGAACTGTAATAGAAACTCTTTTCTTCAAGGTAGTTGGGATAAATCACTGGTAAATAGATCACAAAAAGTCAAAGTTTGTTTTATATTAACTTGTAAATGTACATTGTTTTTTTTTTAATTTCCAGTATAGGTTCAGGGCCTTTGCTTTTGTTTTGGCACTGGGGATTGAATCCATTATTCTACCTCTGTGCTTTACCTCCAGCCCTATTTTGTTTTGTACTTTGGAACAGGGTTTCCTTAAATTGCTGAGGCTGGTCTCAAACCTGTGATCCTCATGCCTTGGTCTCCCAAGTACTAAGATTACAGGTATGTGCCACCACGCCCAATAAGGTCCAACACCTTTTCTTTGATATGAGTCTACCACCAATTAAAGTTGCTGTCTTCATAAATGGTTCCATAGCCCATCACCTCAGTTACCCTACATTTGTTTCTCTAAAGTTGTATGAAAACTTAAATACACTTGTGAGGCACTATTGGCATAAAACCCTTCTGAATTAAAAAAAAATATTTTACTATCATCATGCTCACCCAAATTTAACAACTATCTTTATGCTCTTTTTTGAGAGTTTCTGAGCAACCAATGTAGGATCTTAATTTTTACTAGATAATTTGATTAGTTTGTGTAATATTTAATTATCTCACATAACTCAAGTAAAAAAGTGTCAACCCAGTTTAGAAACAAATGCAACTGTCTCTTATTTTATACAAAACTCAAATGGTTGGAATACATAGACATGAGTATAATAAAGAGTCGATAGCTCCTTGAAAGGCTTCAGCATGCCAAAAGCAACAAACAGTACATTTTGAATGGAAAAACATTGGTTGATCTGGCACATCAGTTGAAAGAATGCAATTAAGAGACAGTCTAGGGTAATAAATAGAACTAGCTTATCTACCCAAATGTATCACTGGCAACATTGCTGTTAAGAGTCAACATGCCTCACTTAGCTCAATAAATATGTATTCACTGGATAAATGGAAAAATGGATGGGTGGATATGGACAGATGGAGAGAAGGAAGGAAAAAAGGGAGGTAGGCAGTTAGAGATTACACTCAGACCACTGTCAAATGCACATCTTCTGGATCAGAAAACAAGAGGGGGAGAACAGCGGGGATGATTCTGAAACCACTCTATGTATGCCGGAATTGAACAATTAAGTAAATGGGTAGCAGATGGCAGGAGCCGGGGTTTTCACTGTTGGAGTGGCAATTTACAAACATGGAGAAGAGACTAGAATGATCTTGTGGTAATGGATTAGAGTTGAAGCATCAGTAATAAACCACGTTTAGCTTGATATAAAGATGGGTATGTATAGAGATATTTATAGATATGTGTATTACATGGTTACTATGAACACATATGTTTTTCTACTTTGTCAGTTTAGAAGACCTAGAAGCAATGACATCCCAGAAACAATGAACAAATCTAAAGCCTTTATCTTTGTTTCTAATATTGTTCTCCAATAAGGGCAACCAGAGATCCTTAGAGAAATGACTGATCCTAGGGCTGGGGCAGGGAATATAGAAGATGAGCCCTGGAGTATCGGATAGTGCCAGAAGGCGAAGAAGTGTTAAGGACACACAAAAGAAAGAAAGCAGGATGGATATGTCAGAGGGAAGCAGAAACCAAACGAAAGAACTCCCAGTGGCCAAAGCTGGAATCATTTGAACTGCAAAATAAAGTTGAAAAAAGGGAACGAAGAGGCAGAATTGCCATGCAGAAGAATTCCAAATAAATCTTGTAATTCTACTCTGCTTTCAAGTAAGGAAAGCTTAGTTCCCCCCCTCTTATGTATAGACTGCTCATCATGACTTCATTCCAAAGAGCACAGTACAAGGAGAGAAAAAGAGCAACTTTACAGCAATGCTTAACAAGTACTCTTTTTACCCTCATGATCCAAGTTATTATCAACATAGATGAGTCGCGTTGATAGAATGTGCCCTTGATTTGATGTGATGAGAAGGCACTTTTCTTCTGTACTCTTCTTCCCTAAAACTCGCAACCCTAGTCCAATCATGAGAAGAACATCAGACAATCTGCAAAACACCTCATCTTCCTCAAAACTATCAAGGTCATGAAAAACAAGGGAAGTCTGAAACTGTCACAATCAAGATGAGACTAGAGAGACATAACAACTAAATGAAATGTGGTATCCTGGGTGAAACATTAGAATAGAATAAACAAGACATTAAGTAAAAAAGTTAAGAAATTCTGAATAAAATATGACTTTAGTTAGCAATAATATATCAATATTGGTACATTAGCCATGAAAAATGAACCCTACTAATATAAGATGTTAATAATAGGGGAAACTGGGTGTAAAGCAAAACTTTATTATCTTTGCAACTTTCCTATAAATGTAAAACTACCCTAAAACTTTAAAGTTTAATTTAAAAAATCCAGCAAGGATAATATATGTATATACTTTACACATATATCATATGTATATATTTATAGATATATATTTTGTGTGTGTATACATATATATACATATACCTTTGGCAACCACAAATCTATAATCTCTACCACATCTAAAGAAAAAAAATAAAGCTTGAACTGCTTATTTCCCCCAGGTTCATCTCAAACAACTCTTTCTCCTTTCTAACTATTTTGGACCTTTCTCCAATCTTCAAGGATGACATTTCCTAAGAATTCTGGACATGCTATTCTGTGGGGAAAAAAAATCTCCTCTTTTTTCCCCCCGCACTTTCTTTTCTGTCTGAGATAATCTGCAAGACCTACTTCAAATGCTTAGCCACACATATACAGAAACCATCTTGAAAGACCAGAGTGGCATATAGCCAATCTTTCTTTGACCTTGGTAGAAATTGGCAGAAAAATAGCCCTGATTCATAATGCAGTGAGATAGTGGGAAATTTTCCCAGTAAGAGACAAAGAAGAAGCTCTAGTGTTAAGAAATGTTAACTTTTTGACTCCTCCTCTGTTTCTCTTAGGACAAACAGGCTTTCTCTGCTACCTAGAGTACCAAAGCTGCCCCGAGCAGTTCAACGCTCCAACTTGCAACTGCAGAAGCAATGGAAATAACTAGTAAGTGAAAGGCTGGGTGGGTCCATGTGAGAGGGAACCTCTGCATCTGCAGAAACTGTGAAACTGATCCCAACGACAAGTAAGGAATGCTGCTGTGGGCAACACTGGAGACTGGCATGGCTTTGCTTAGGTGCCAGGGGGCAGATACTAATACTTTTGTTTTCCACAAGTCCATAAAGGAAATGTAATCCAAACTTGTGTAAAGGGATAAGAACAGAAAAATAAAATAAAATAAAATAAAACCCTAAGATTGTACCTAAACACTTTCTAGACAAAAAAAAAAAAGAAAAAAAAAAGACTGATCAGAAAAACCAAATGGGGGCATGGAGTGAGGCGGGGGGATATAATTTTACCTCCTTTTAGGACCTAGGACGGACAGAAATGCCAGGTTAAAGGTTTCATGGGTTCCCTTTTATTCTTTGTAGCCCTTATTATGCTTGCAATTATCTGTTTAATATTTATGTGCCCTGATATAACACCACGGAGATCATTCCATTTTGTTACCTAAATCCTCACTACCTGCCATAGTATTTTTATATAGTACAATGTTCAGTAAGCAGACTTTCTGAGTGATAAAACATTCATTATGTCTCATTTAGTGTTAGGATTGTATTAATGCAACTTATATATATAGAAATATGTGTATATATGTGTGTATTATATGCATATATAATACATGCATTATATAATACATATATACTGACTCTATTTCTTAGTCCTAATAAAGTGCTGGAAGTAAATAAATTCTCCTTTATGGGCTGTGTTGTC
This sequence comes from Glis glis, assembly GCA_004027185.1. NCBI lineage: Eukaryota > Metazoa > Chordata > Mammalia > Rodentia > Gliridae > Glis > Glis glis. Next base: position 10,276 of record PVJS01015623.1, on the reverse strand, counting down.
TGATTGGCAGAGTAAAATACAATGGCTTTAATTGCCATTTCTCAGTCTACATTACTTTGAAGGGCAGAAGATTTTACACAGAAGTTTATTTATAATCAATTTCTCTCTCTTATTAAAAAAAGAAAGAAAAAGGTCTAGAAAACGTCTGTCAGTCACCTTTGAAAGCCTGGCTAAACAGCTCTTTAAACATCCCTGTTAATCCAGCCATAGGGAGCATTAAATATTTAGGAGTGCGGGGCCAACTGCTTTGTCAGAGCAGCTCCATTTAAATTTCACTCCCCTGTTACCAATCGTAGCTGATGATTTAATTAGGTGGATGGAGTTAGTTACAATGATCATTAATAAGCTGTGTTAATGTCATCAAAATTCCTATTCTCTAGAGCTGGGGGAACAGCACGGAAAGAAGTCTGCCTAGTGAGGAGGATGGACTGTTTCTCACAAAATTCATTCTGCTTTTTTCCCCTCCAGTAATTAGCCTTGTTTTGTTTGGTACATTCACACTAATTACAGCAATGGCCCTATTTTGTTTTCTATAAAAGATCGCTTCACTTGATTACATTTGCAGAAAGAGACGGTACTGCGTAGCTATTACTAGGTACCGAAAGGACTGCTTTGTGTTATGTCACCACATTGTTTTCATTAAAACCATATCGAATACATAAAGAGTATCAGAAAACCAATATGTAAACAAAACGCGGTCTCTGGAGGCTATATTGCAATGACCTCTTTAAACACTTTATTTTGGAGTCTAGGTGTGGATTCCAAAATAATTTTTTTTTGTTTTTTGTCTTCTAAATGAAAATAGAGGTAGAAGAATGTCTGAGAATATCATGTAGAACTCTGGGTTTGCATCACACACTGACATTTTCATGAAAATTTCTCTGATTCATGCTCAGAAGGCAGACAATGATACAGGGTAGGAAGACAGAGTTTCATATCCAGTTGTGGGGGACCCATTGTGACTTGTGTGGTTCCATATGGCACCTGCAAATGCAAGAGAGTTTCACTTCTCCCCTAGGTTTGAAGTGGTCTCAGTATTCTATTTCCAACTCTCTAGTTATCCCAACAACATACTCATTATCATTTGCTCATGGGAACAAGAGGAAAAATGGAAATGGAGTTAGTCCTGTGAGTAAGGAGAACTGCAGCTTTGAAGGGTCCTTAAGAAAAAAAAATACATCCAAAGTAAATCCCTTTAAACCTGACAAGAAACTCCCACAAAGGATTCATTATTTATAGGAGTCTGTGCATTGAAATGGATTAAGACTTACTTGCCCTCAGAGAAAGAAACGTTAGACAACTAATTCAATAGAAAGGATTAGCTTATCTCTTGAACCAATTAGAATCACTCTCACCTGGAAAAAGTCAAATGGCCTGAAAAAAATGCACCACAAGGCTGGTGACTTTTACTTGAGAAGAAGAGGAACAACATCAGGGAAACACCATGTCAACATTGCAATGTCAGGACACTGTGGTGGACTCTGCCAACAGAAGACCCCCATAGAGATTCATTCATTCTTTCAATATTTTTTTTTTACTGAATATCCCCTAAATACATGGACCATACTTGTACAAGTGAGGTAGTACTGGAGATAGTATTGGGCGCACACCACTTACCTGCCAAGAGATTTACTTGATTTATTTCTCTCCTTGCATCCCTGTGAGAGAGGTGGTCATATTCCCATTACAGGTGAGGAATCAGACTCAAAGAGCATCAAACAGCTTGCTCAAGATCTCACTCCTACGAAATGTCAAAAGCAGCCTTCAAACTTCCATCTGCTGATTCCAATCCCCATGCTGGGTGCTGCAGAAGATCTAAAAACATTCCAACAGCAGGGAGAAAGGCATAGGGAAAGATCACGGAAATAAATGTTCTGAGACAGCGCTGGATAGGGAGGGCAACATGTAGGAGTTTCACAGTTGAGGAATAAAGCAAGACTTGCAAGAAATGAAAATTCTACTTAGGCTGTGTTTGATGTTGATGTTGATGTGTGACTCATGAAGGAAGCCCTGCAGAAGAAAAACAAAATGTAAGCAAAGAAATAGAGACTAAAAAAAAAAAGATACATAACAGCAGTTTGGGACACAATGGATAATCCAGTTTGACTTTGTGATGAGGTACGAGCAAGCGAGGTGGTGTACAGCATCAACTCTAGAGTGAGTCTCTCTGGATTCAAATTCCAGCATAGCCACTTATAAGCTGCTTGCAATTGTGCAACTTACTTAAGCATATCCCTAGACTTGTTGCAAACACTGAATGACATGATGCATATCGGGCTTTTGGGATGGTGCAAGGAACATGGAAAGTGCTATAGTAGTAGCTATAGTTATTATGTAGGGAGGTAGTGGGATGTAGGCTTGGGAAAGAAGGTTGGGACCATACAGAAGACTGATGTGAATCCACTGGGGAGAATTAAACATTGGAATATCAACAATAAAGGGATAATACTGAAAGTTTTTGAGTTTTATGATAAAAGTTATGTTTTAGAAAGTATAATGCAGCAGTGGTGTCCAAAATGGACTGGGAGGGATTAGAGTTATACAGTGAATTAAAGTCTAAATAAGCAAAGGTATAGGAAGAACCCCATGATTCAGAATCAAAAAGTGATAGAATAGAACTAAATATAGATGAGAACACCAAAGATATTCCATAACTGTGCACAGGATTAAATCTATGTATAGTCGGGGTTAATGAGCCAAATATTAACTGATCCTAAAAACTCACTGAATCTGCAGTAGAAGGAGATTCAGTAGCAAGATCCTATGACAGTGAGTGGTCACGTAAATCTGCAATTCAATATCTCCAGTTTTCTATGCTTTGCAAAGATGCTTATGATATAGTATTGAGTATGACATCATCATCACCCACAATGCAATCAGAATCTCCTATGAGATCTAATGTATATTGACATATACTAGCATATAGATATATATATATATAATATATATTGCTCAAGAAATGGCAAATGTAAGTATAAGTCAAATGTAATAACAATAACATTTATGATGATAAAGAGATCATAATTAAAATCTAGCACAAACACATTAAATTTTTGACTTGGGTGAATTATCTAATATTCTACTCTAACTTTTCTTTATCTGGAAATAGGATGAATAAGAATTACAAGCTGACATAATTGTGTTGAGATTTAAAGGAAAGCATGCCTTTGTAGAATGTAGACTAGAATTTAAGAATTTAGACTGCAAATTAAGAAAGATCATTTAACATGTTTAAGACACTGACAAAAAGGAATTGAAGCATGAAAAGGAAAAAGGAGACTGTTAGAAATTGTCAGAAATATTTGAAAAAATATCAAAGAGAGGCTTAGAACCATAAAATGAAACAGATAAAATTAAAACTATAGTGTATGGGCTAAACAAAAAATTGACTCCTCTGCAAAGGTGATTAACACAATGAAAGATCTGAAGCAATAACTCAAAATGCAGAACAGAAAATCAAAGAAACATAAAACATGAAAAGGAAGTTAAAAGAGAGGAGATAACGCATACAACATTTCAACACACTTAAATTGGAGCCCCAGAAATAATGAGAAGAAACAGAGGAAAGAAGATACTTAGGTGAGATCATGTGAGATTGCATTAGAGCAGTAATACTTTGATTTGAGAAACATAGAAAATCTGGAACATGAATGAAAAGAAACATTTAAAAAGACACAGAATAATGAAAACTGAAGTATAACAAAAACAAAGAAAAAAATCTTAAAAGTAGCCAAAGGTGAAACACAAAACTATTGCTAATTTTAGTAGCAGTAAGAGCAATAAAAGCCAGAAATCACAGCAATAAAATCTTCAGAGTTTTCAGAGAAAATAACTGTTAATCTATAATTGTAAACTTAAAAAACCTAACCTTCAAAAAGACAGGACAAATAAGTACTTTATTTCCAGACAAAAAGTTTACCACTAATATACACTAAATTTATTGGAAGAATGCACATCAGGAATTGGGAAATGATAGCTAAACACTGTCTAAACTGGAAGAAGAAATACTGAACAAAAAATATCATGAATGTTGATAAAAAATATTCTAGGATGTAGTGAAGATGATTATAATGTCATCTAATTTGTGTGGATTAAAAAAGAGGTAAATATTTGATAATAAGATGCTAGTTGGGAGTGAGCAGCATATGTTGAAGTGTTTTTAAATCCTTGTAATGTTTTTTTAAAAAGTCATATTTCACTGTTATAAAACTGTAGCAATAAATCCAAACTTACTGATACTCATTATAGATGCAAATGAACTCATACAAAGAAAAAAAAGTAGAAGGGAGGGGAAAAAAGATTTCTCACTCATCACTAGGTTCCTGGCTGAGTCACTCTATAACAAAAGATATAGTAACAAGAGAAAAAAAAGCATACAAATGGATTTAAATGTTATATGATCCAGGAGCTTACAGGAATGAGGATCCAGTGAAACAGGTAAAATTGTGTATTCTGATGGACCATCATGCAGAGGCATGATGAGAACACAAGGATCTGATCTAATGAGAATAACTAGGGGACTCTGCAAGGCCTGTTTATTCAGACTCTTCCTGGCATCTGTGTCTTTCTTCTGGGTGTAGGGAGAGTACCTCCGGAAGGCAGGATTTCTTCAGAAGATGGTCAGGGGAGTCTTTCATGGCCTAATTCAAGGGAGACATATGAGGATGAGGTAGGATAGAAGAAAGAGGTAGAAAGTACACATAAAGGAAGGACAAGGAAATTATAACTTTAATATGAAAGCCTTGTGCTAAAGTTCCTACTCCCCAAGTCAGGCCAGTCCCTCCCAAATTTCTGACAAATCTACAAATAACTGATGACAATTAACTCGAGCACTGTTAACTATCTTATCAGTGAATAGTTTTAAGCAAAAGAGACACCTGTTGATCAGACTGTAGACATTACATAAAAGATCTGGAAGGCGACCCAACCACCATCCAGGAAATCCACTCACTTGAGATAAGTCCCTTAAAAACTGTTAATTATCCCACCTATAAATAGTTTAAGCAAAAAACATATCTATTGATAAGAATGGAGACCACATTTAGGATATGGAAGGTGACCAGATCACCACATCCACGTCATCCTCACTTACCTTATCTTCCCCCCTTCCCCTTATTCACCAAGTTTCCTTTAAAAGAAGAACCTCAAAACCCCAAAGCACATCTCTCACTCTGGAGATGGCCTGCATTCTCCCTTGAATGTATATTTCTTATTTTTCTAGATAAATTTTTGCCTATGTCTCTAACTGGCTCTTGCTGAAATTCTTTTCTGTCACATAAACCAAGGACCACACCAGTCCTGAGCTGAGTTCCTCTTTCTCCTCCACTGGGAACTCCTTGGACCATTCTCAGAATTAGCTCTTCTGTGACAACAGAAAAGCAAGAGTGACCTTCAGTCTTCTGCTGTTTCTTCAAATGCCAATGTGAAATATTTTGAGGTAACTGTCCTGAGCCCTGTCAAAAGAAACAAACGTAGATACATCAAGTAACTATAAAGTCAGATAAATAAATGTGTATCAGTTAACACAAACCTTAAGGATAAAAACATCATAAGAGACAAAATAGGATATATACAGGTTAAAGGAGCAAATAGTCAAAACAAGAAAAAATTAATCAAAGTAAGAAAGGAAGGAAGAGAAAAAATTTATAAGGACATAAATCAATGAAATAGAGATGATTAACAAGATAAAAAGTCAATAAGATAACAAACCTTTGGCAAGGCATATCAAGATTTTATAAATATCTACAGTATATTAGAATTAACATGGGGAAATTATTAGAACATAACAAATATTTTAAAAATTGAAATACTATGGAAAAATTTATGCCAACACATTTGAAATAAAGTAAAAAGGATATATTTTGGAAATGTGTAAATGTCAAAATTAAAAAGTTGAACAGGTCCATAACCATCAAATAAATTAAATGTGGTAATTATGACAGCTTATTTTCCATGAAGCTAAAAATAAACTATTAAGCTAGACATAAGAATCCCAGAATCCCCTTTTCTCAACGGCTCTGAGTTAGAGATGAGCAAAAGAGGAATATGAAAAAGATTTTAAAGATGAAGTGAAGCAGCTGCCATTACTCTCTGATGGTCATAATAATCAGGTGTGATGACAGACCAGGGATGTGCTGTGCCTGCCTGGGCTGGTTCACAGGAGCTGGCTGTGCATATTTCTTTGCAAGCTCACATTCAGAGACTTCATGCTGGTAGCTTGAAATCAGCCATTGTGGCAATATTTATACTATATAAATTGGCAAACACATAAATCTGACATGTTTCCTAATTCTACCCCATCCCAGGAGAGCCAGTCCTTAAATGGGACAACCAACTAACTATTGTGACAGACACAAAGTCGTCAATAGATTCCCTGCTGATCAATGCTCATAAAATCATTAAAATCATCATTATCAAATGCTTTGAAGGCCCGGTGGAGTCTTACTTTAAAAGTTCCTAAAAGTAGAAGAAGAATGTTAGCTCCTTGATTATACAAAAAAGTGTAGAATTACACTAAAGCCAAATCTGATATAAGAAAATGACATTATAGGATCATCTTAGCATAGATCGCAAAGTCCTAAATAAGATATAAGTGAACTTCTGTAATAATAGATTAAAATGTTTATATCATGCTCAATTAGGTATAACCCAGGAATATAGCAACTGTTATATCTGAAAATCTAACCACCATAGTATACCATGTTAATGGATTGAAGTAGAAAAAGACATGATCATTTCAATGGATGTGGAGGGGGCATTTGACAAATCTCAATCTTTTATAGGATTACTTACAAAACAAACAAATAAACAAAACCTCAGAAAATCAGAAACAAAAGAGAACTTCCACAGCTTGATAAATATCTACCCATAATTCAACAGCAAATATGTAATCAATGATACAAGTTTAGACATATTCTCCATAATGTGAGAAAGATTGCCACTCCTCAACATAAGACTAGAAGTCAAAGAAAATACATTGGAAGTATGAGAGTTTTGAAGAATGTAAGTTGTAATTTTTAGTAGATAATATAATCCCTTATGTAGAAAATTCAAAAAAATTAACAAAATGCTTTTCCTGATAAAGAATTAAGAAAAATCCAAGTGCAGTGGATACACCTATAATACCAGTACTTGAGAGGCTTAGAGAGCAGGATTATAGTTTTGAAGCCAACCTCAGCAACTTAAGAGACGCTCAGTAATGTATCAATACCCTGTTTCAACATAAAAAGGACTGAGGGTGTAGCTCAGAGGTAGAATGCCCCTCTGTTCAAACTCAATACCAAAAAAAAAAAAAGTTAAGAAAAGCCTATAAGTAAACTCACCAACTGGTGTGTGCATGTGTATCACTATCACTGTGAACTATATTATGATGTGATACTATAATGCACTAATAAAAGTATTTTTAAAAAGCTTATAAGTAGTTCACCTCCGGGGCTTTTGTGCCCGCCCCAAGCCTCGGCTTCACCTCGGCGGCCTCTGTGCCAGGTACCAGACCCTGGCGTCCCCGCGAATCACCGCATCAGCCTCTGCACCTGCCCCGGCCCCGGATTCCCCCCGCCACGTCACCTCAGCGTACTCTGCGCCCACCCCAGACCTCGGCGTCACCCCGACAGCCTCTGCGCCAGGGACCAGACCCCAGCATCCCCACACATCACCTCAGCAACCTCTGCGCCTACCCCGGACCTCGGATCCCCCCCCCCCGTGTCACCTTGGCGGACACTGCGCCCGCCCCAGGGCTCGGCATCACCCCCACAGCCTCTGCGCCTGCCTCAGGCGTCGGCATCACCTCGGCGGCCTTTGCACCTGCCCCAGGCCTCAGCTTCACCTCCGGGGCCTTTGTGCCCTCTCCAAGCCTCGACTTCATCTCGGCGGCCTCTGCGCTCACCCCAGGCCTCGGCATCACCTCGGCGACCTCTGCGCCAGAGCCCGGATACCCTCCAGCGCCACCAACCAAGACCCGCACGACTCTCCGGGTTGTCTCTGAGTCAGGACATGCCCCGGCGCTGACACCTGAGATCTAGGAGCACACGCTCCCCCCTGGCACCCACGTGTGATCCTCTGTGCCGCGCCGCGCCACAGACCCTGTGCACCCTTAGGCACCCCTACTCGATACCTGGAGCCCACACCCCCCACGGGCCCGTTTGAAATCCTCAGCACAGCACATCAGAACCCGGACACTCTCCGGCGACATTGCCCGAGACCCGGAACACGTGTGCATCCCTACGGGCCTGGGCGACTCCCAGCACCTGCGCCTCGGAAACAGGGCACCTTCCGGCACCATCACCCGTGCCTCAGTACCCGCACCCAACACTGCACTTCGAAGTGCTCCTCACGTGACAACACCTGAGCTTTGGACGCTGTGTACCCCTCCACACACAATACCATGCCCCAGCCAACCGGTCAAGAGGGATCCACAGCCTGCAGCGCACTGACCCAATTGGGACTAGAGGAGCCATCAAGAGGTCTCATACACAGAAAGGAAAATGATGCAGAGGCAACAGAAACACAAAATGGAAAACACCAAAAATGCAAGAATGAAGAACAGTGAGGAAACAAGAAACACTCACAATGCATCAACAAGTGAGATCACTGACTCTGACCTGCAGGAAATGCAAGACGGAGAATTCCGAATTTTGATCTTCAGAATGATGAAAGGCCTCAAAGTAAGCATAGAGGAGATGAAGGAGGAAGTTGAGGCTCTAAGGAAGAATCAGAAAGGAACTCTGAACGAAATGAAGGAATCAATAAACGAATTAAAGACTGTAATAGAAACCAATGCTAGTAGGCTTGACCACATGGAAAATAGGGTATCACTCCTGGAAGACAGCTTATTCAAAACTGAGAACACAGTCAATGATATACAGAAGATATTACAACAACACACCCTGGCCATTCAAGAAATACAAGACAATACAAGGCGTCCTAATCTAAGGATAAAAGGCATTGAAAAAGGTTTAGAAGCACAGACCAAGGGTATAAGAAACCTCTTCAAAGAAATAATTTCAAAGAATTTTCCGAACATAGAGAAAGATTTGGACATACACATACAGGAGACATATAGAATGCTGTTAAGACAGGACCAAAGAAGGACCTGCCCTCGCCACGTAATAATTAAAATGACTAACATAAAGGCCAAAGAAAGAATCCTAAAAGCAGTAAGAACAAAAGAACGTGTGACATACAGGGGCAAAACAATAAAAATCACCCCAGACTTCTCAACTCAAGTCAGAAATGCCAGGAGGGATTGGTACGAAGTACTCCGGACCCTGGAAGAAAACAACTTCCAACCAAGACTGAAATATCCAGCAAAGCTATCATTTGAAATTGATGGAGAAATAAAAATGTTCCATGATAAACAAACATTTAAAGAATTCATGAGGACCAAACCAACACTAGAGAAAATCCTGAAAGAAATAAACCACAAAGAAGGAAAAACAAGCAATCTTCAGAACCACAGGAGAGGTGAACTCCAACAGGTAGGCAACTAAACAAGGAGATTTGTCACCACAGCAAATAGAAAATGAAACTCAAAAATGATAGGAAACAAAAATTATATCTCTATAATAACATTGAATGTCAAAGGACTCAACTCCCCAATTAAAAGGCACAGACTGGCAATGTGGATCAAAAAGCAAAACCCAACTATATGCTGTCTACAAGAAACTCACCTTCTAGTCAAAGATACTCATATGCTAAAGGTAAAAGGATGGAAAAAGATATACCATTCAAACGGAGATCAAAAACAAGCAGGGATAGCAACGCTTATATCAGACAAAATAGACTTTAAGTTAAAACACATCAGAAGAGACAAAGAGGGTCACTTCTTATTAATAAAAGGAACAATCCAACAAGAAGATATAAAAATAGTAAACATTTACGCCCCAAATGTGGGTGCACCCACATTCATAAAACAAAGGCTTCGGGATATCAGGTCCCAAATAGACCCAAACACAATAATATTGGGAGACTTCAACACACCACTCACACCACTAGATCGATCCTCCGGACAAAGATGAATAAAGATTGCTCAGACCTAAAGAAAACTATAGACCAAATGGATCTAATAGACACATACATATTATTTCAACCAACAACACCTGAATACACATTTTTCTCAGCTGCCCACGGAACATTCTCCAAAATAGACCACATACTGGGTCACAAAGCAAGCACCAGCAAATTCAAAAGATGTGATATAATTTCCTGCATCTTCTCAGATCACAATGGATTGAAACTGGAAATTAACAACAGGAAGACAAAAAGTAATCACATAAGT